>JARVGP010000400.1:37813-51550 GCA_029876185.1 Mansonella ozzardi | reverse complement strand
TTTTTTTTTTTTTTTTTTTTTTTTTTTTTTTTTTTTTTTTTTTTTTTTTTAACTGCCAACTTTCGTTTCTTTTGCTGTAGGGTTGTGAAGATCATTTGGTTTAATTGATGCGGACTAATTTAGAGCGTAGGATATTGAGAGCAAGGGCCAGTTGGAATGTTGGGAGCTGTAATCAAAAATTTAGATTCCTTCATTTCTCTGCTAATCGAAGTCATTGATTGAATTCATTTATGGAGAATCTGGCACAGACGTACGACGTATACACTGTTGCAGTAAATTGGAATAATACGCCAGTGGAAACGGGGATGGAAAGACTGAAAGATAGTTGTTACCGTTTATTCATTTTTTGCCATTTGTAGAAAATCATTTATCATTCACTGTTGCGTGAGGGCTGTTGAATGAACCCATCTGTAAGCAAATCTGTAATTCAAAATGTTTATTTGTCTTATCGATTGCATTTTTTCCAAATCGGCATGGATAATAGATACATATGGTCTGGTTTGATTTCATCGTCCGGTCAGGACTGCTCCTAATCTTCTAGATTTGCATAGTAACATTAAAAACTAATTTAACACAAACTTTCGAGCATTCCTGGCTCTCTTGAACAAGAAAAATAAATGCTTATGCTTCTCAGTGCTCAATTCGAATCATGGCATTAAAAATTTTGTTTCCAAAAATTGATCAACTGACCAGCTGGCTTGTTGAGTAGTTTTTTTTTTCTCAAAAAGGGATGGATTTCAGATTTGTCAAATAGATTGAAGGATAATATATTTCATAAAATTTCAACACTCCATTGTAACGTTTGTAATACTTCGTATAATGTTGCAAATGTGTTGAAAAAAAAAGGACTGGATTTGTTTATTCCCATATTGGTATTCCCTGGTGAGAATTTGCGCGATAAATAAAACTATGTCGATGGATGATATTTGGGTTTACCTCGTTAGTGACTGATTAAATTTAGCGTAGCAGCACTCCATGATTGAAATATATTTACAGTTGATGCATTTTTATGATTCAAACATATTTACACTCCTGGATTTGAAATTAGTGCTTGGTTTAATGTTTTTATTTATTTCGAAAATAATTGTGAAATATGAAGTTAAAAGGAGTGTAGAAAACCACTGGAAGACGTTAGAAATATATTAAAAAAATATCATGAATTTTCACAGACCAGAAAAGAAAATATTAAAATTTTTGGTCATTTTCGTTGCTGTGGTATAAATTCGGGATCGAAAGTTTTATGCAATTAATCGCTAGGGACATACGTGAAAGTGTTACGACTTCTTATTTCAACACCCATCCATTTAACTGTGAATTAATTTATAATCCTTAAGCTTCCAGTATACATCTTCATTTATTAAATAGAACAATACATACATATACCACATATAAACATATTACATACTTACAAATGGTCAGATGCACTTAATGTATCCCGAAGGTACCACCAGTTCCTTCCCATTGAAATCACCATTTCTATTATTTTTATGTATGATTGAGCAAACTTATTGTTTTATTTGCAAGTCTCAGAATATCTTCATATATTCTCTCGGGATTTCTTCCCCATTGCACGCTTCAATGTTCTAAACTCCAAACGTTCGTCTAATAAACGCCGCCTTGAGCTATCTTCCCTCATTTCATTCCACAGTACAGCTATCATCTCTCTTTCCCATCGTGAATATAATATCTTGAATATTTTTCCACAGCATTAAAATAATTTATTGTGCCTTTCAAAAATTGTGTTGCGTTTTGCCTTCATCTTTTCATATCACACACACTTTGTTATTTTTGCTCATGCTTAACTTCAATTGTTCTCATGCAGTTACTGCGCTATTAATAAACATCAAAACCTTAACAAAATTTTGCTAACCTTTACACCCCTGCTATACTGCAATGAAAAATGGCTTTCAACGTTAGCATACCGTTTTATTGCCAACTATAGCATAGCCATCTATAATCCTATAATATTGGCCACATTTCTTCCAACCTTATCCATAACTTTTCCTCAACCTTCTCTCTTTTTTTTTTTTCTCTCTCTCTCTCTTTCTTCAACAATGATTTTAATTCTGCTTGTTGAAATTTCCACAAGCTCACCTTTTCACTACTTCCTTCTTCTTCTTCTTCTTCTTCTTCTAAATAGAGTATTTCTTGCCTTAAGCTTTAAGTTCCTGGAAATGTATCGAACTTTATTAAAACATTATAAATCTGAGACAAACCCTCGGGGCGTGGTCTGATATGTAGACATTTCATCTATGCCCGTCCGTTTGGCTACCAATGTTTGTTATCTTGGGAAGTGATATGGCACATTTAAGGCAATCATCACTACTACTATTTCCTGGTGCTTTACAGCCGTCTTAATCTCTTTGTTTTATCCATTTCTTATTATTTCCGATTAATTAACATTAATTAATAAATTAATTAACATTTAAGATATATAATTACTATTATTTTTTAACCAAAAAATGCACTTATTTGCATATCATTCATTCCTCAAAAAACTTGACAGACACTAAGCTGACACATATCATTGCCATTTTGATTAAAATGCCAGGTAAAAGAGAGTATGAGGATTTGCTACTGTCATCCATTTTAGCTTAATTACAGGTTGTTCATCTCCAGTGGTTCTGTGTGTGTTAGAATATTATTATTAGAATTGTATGCAAGCACACTATCCCACTTTCAACATCTCTCCATACATATCTATATATGTGCTGGATGCTGTCGTTTCTAGGCTACGGTAATTCATATATGATCACACCTGCACTGGTTGCAAACATAATACATGCATAGGCATACACACACATACACACACACACATACACACACTCAGACATACACACACACATACACAAAAATTAGCATTTACTGTCATCATTTTATTTGTATGAAAATTTGATGTTCACATTTTAGTAGTTAAATTATACGAATAATTCGATCAGATTTTGTAATAAGTTAAATAAATCAAATTTTAGTGAATTTTGTTTATTTAAAATCATTATAGGAGTTATTTAGATGTTTTCTTACCGCGCTTGAGAGTTACTGTAAAATTCAAGCATAGCAAATTCCCAACGGAAATTACGTCTATAAATTACTGGCAATCAAAGCAGTGAAAAAGAATTGAATGTGATAGTTTACTCCATGACTCAATTTATACGTTTTCATTCATGACGTTTAGTTATATCACAATAAGATCTTTTTCTCAAAATATAGCAGTCGATTCCAGCGCTCTTCCCAGATTTCTATATGGTTAATGAATATATTAATAAGTAATTAATGTCAAAATTTATTGAAGTAAATAAATTCATTGTTATGATATCTTAGATACAAAATTTGGCATTTTCAATTTCACTTTTTGCAGTATTGTTTTATCTTCATTATCTATTAGATAGATGTTCTGATTTCCTTATTGGAGGTAAAAGTTCTGTTTACCGTCGTTTATGAGGACAACTTTACTTTACTTCAGATTTTAGTAAATAGAATGTTCAAATATTTTTAAGTGCAGTACAGCTTGACATTATGCATTTCTTTTGGTTTTTGAATAAACCAAATTTCCAGTTTTGAAATTTAGAAATCTTCTAAAAGTATTGGTCAGAAAAGTATATGAGAAGATCGAAACTTTTGAGAGTCAGCAAAATAGAATTTTAGCTTTGGAAAAAAAATGATGGTCGAGAGTATAAGGATAAAATAAAAAAGCGATTTAAAATACGGTTGCTCGTTTGATTAAGTTGTGTGAAAGGACTGAAATATATCGTTGATGTATACATTTGATATATACATTAATATTCCTAACAGTTTGTCACGCTGATATTTCCATTTACTCCACATTAAGTGCCAAAATTTGCATTACCTGCTCCTCTGACAAAATCAATGTTTTTATAAAATGTAAATTATTTCAAGAACTGAGGAGTTAATATCCCACGGACTGCTTTTCCTTTATTATTGAAGTCAGCTCATTTCTTGCTTTGATATATCGAGTTCAAAATTTGTTTGTATTCACAGCAATCGGTAGGAAATATGAACGGTATTACTACCCAGAAAATATAGTACTTGTTTTGAAGTAATTCAATTTATCATCTATATTAAAACGTAAAGGGTGATGTATAAATTTTTATGGTATGAAGAAAAAGTGCACATCTAAAACACAGAGATACTACTGCTGTTAATTATTTCTTCTCATGACAGTTTTCACTCTTTTTAAAATGCAAATTTTCACGGCAGCTGATATTTAAATCAGTCATAGGTGAATAAACACTAAAAAATCAAATTTGTTGACGTGGAGGTTCAAATACCACCTGTTGGTTTTCTGGTAGTGAGGGGCTAGACAACAAGGTATCATTTCTGCTCTTCTCACAAAATGTTTTTGAACAAAGCTGGACAACCACCACTATTAACATCTGCCGCAATTTTGTTTCCTCAGCGTCCAAATTTATAACCTTTCAATTTCAAAAATTTTCGCCGTTTGGATACAGATCCTTACCATTAATCTCTCTGAATCGGCTACACCACTTTTTCAAACATATTCCTTGCTTCTCCTGTTTTATGAACAGAATATTTAAAGTAAAAATGCATATCTCATTATTTCTGGAATGATTATCACTTTACAAAAGTCTTCAACTTTAAAAATGAAGCTAATATATGCGCATGGAAAGTGTGAATGAAGAGTTAACCAACTGTTTCATTTAAAATGCTATAGAGAATGGATTGTAAAGCCTTGCTACCAACTATTTTAAAATAGTTACGAAGATACAAATTTAAACAGGAACTGTGATTTCTTTGATACAATTTTATAATGTTTGTTAATTTCCATCCAGTAAAATTCAGACTTTGAAGAAATTGACAGTAGAATGAAATGTGGGATTGATTATGAAGGATATTGAGGAGAATTTAGATTTACTTTAACAGTGCTCTGTGTGAATTTAGTAATGTTGCGCAACTTTCAGCAGTAAATTAAATAGGTATTGTATTATCTGGTAGTAATAATGAGCGAATAAGTAAGTGAGAAGAGAGAAGGAAAAGGAAGAGGAGGGAGATGAAGCAGCTGTCAAGCAAGTATTATTGTATATTGAAAAATATCCCATTGCCCATCCTCAACAAACAGGTGCAAAATCGGCACTTTTCAGTAACCCCTTTCTCCAATTTCACCTTCTTTACTTCCAAAGCTTTTGTAAATCGTTTACTACCGTATACCACCAAGACGGTTGATGCTTTTGACAGCGTATAGTGTTAGTTTGAGCCAACATCCGTTAATCAGCTTAATAAGTTAATTAGTCTGCCTGTTCCCTTTGTCTTTTTAAAGTTTCATCATATTTGCCATCTGAGCACATTTATCTTTTTTGTCTATTTGGATGTTGATGTGATAAATTTACATAGAACAGTTTTACGCTTTTCAAGTATTTCATTTTTCAAAAATTCACTTATTATGACACAATTGTCAGCGCGAAGTGTCGGACTAGTGGAAAAAGGAAAAAGGTGTCATTGTAATGGGAATATTTTCTAAACTGAAGTGGACTAGCATTTAAATTAGCAAATTTTATCTTCCTAATTGCTTTACTGATAAGTTTCCACTATCTCTTTGTAAGTAAGGAAGTTTTTTTTTTTTTTTTCTATTCACTTTTGTCGTAATTTTCATTTGGTGGATGTTACAAGAGTGGCATGCTGAAGTTCTGCAATTGAAGTTACGAGGTATCATCTATGATTCTGAACTTGTAAATTACATGACAGTATGCTGTTTCCGCTTTGTATGTTTTAAAGATGTACCAACTGGTGAAGAAGGTCTTATATTTGTATTCTTCACTAAGCGAAAAAACGATGAGTAGTAATTACGGCTGAGCCGAACATATATTATTAGAGTAACTTCCGATAATAGTGAGCTGTTTCATGTGGTACCACAGATGGTCTTGAATTCATGTCTTAGTTAATCTTGTTAGCTACATAATACATTTTTTTTTTTCATTAATGTTAACTAGCATTGCTGACATTGATCCAATACAGCTTTGCTACATAGCATTTAACTAATAGCGAACAATAATGACCATAAGTGGACAATAACAACAGTATCTTATCGTAATATTAAGAAGTAGAGACTTTTTGTAGATACTAATATTTCTTCTGATAAATTCGACATATTTCGAACAAAGTAGCTTCATCTCTCGTATCTTATGAATCTAAAAATAAAGGAACTATAATACTTGATGAATTTTTATTACCTTTGTTCCAAATGTGATCGCAAAAAATTTTCTGCTAAATTTGTTTGTTTTAGATACTGTGTATGACTACCGTGCTTTTTGCATATCAAGAGTGGGAAGAAGTGAGAAAATGAAATAAATTAGAGCTAACAAGAATAAATAGGAAAAATGAGAAATGTAAAATACATACGAACTTTTGTGAGGGTCATATTTGGCATCTTCTGTCGGTTGTATATTAGTGACCGTTAAAGAAGCTTGTTAACCCCTAAAATAGAGCTCACGACCTTCATTTACCTCCTCTTTTCTCCTCAAAAAAGAGACCATCTGTTCCACAGTTGTGTCTTCCTCCTGTTGTGTTGTGATTTTCCATCTTTAGAGTTTGCTGCAGACTTCTACATTTATATACAACATATATATATATATTGTATACATTATATATAACACATATATCCGCCCGTCCTTAGTATTACTTCCCTAATTGCCACTAAATATCTTATCCTCTTTCGCTTCCTTGTTCAATTACAGCCCTTTGTATCTGTTGTTGACCGTGGGATTATACAGATGAGCACCTGTGTTATTGCTCAAACATCACCTCTTCTCACCCCGCCCATAACCTCGAAGATTTACCTCTCATTAATTAGTATTCGGCTCGAAGATTTGCTTCATCATATGTGACACTTTTCAAAAAGTTCTTAAAAAATTATGTAAAAATATATTTGTACATAACGTGATTCTTTTTAGCATAAAATGTCATTTTCAGTTTAATTATTCAATTTCAAAACTTTTTTTTTTAAAAAAAAAAAAAAAATTTAATCAATTGGTCAAATTGAAAAACTTTCGGAAATTTTTGTTTACATTGCTTTCTCATGTTTTTTTTTCTTTTTTTTTTTTTTTTTAGCATTACATGAGTAGAAAAAAGCATTATTAATTTAAATTTTATGAGTGTAAAAATTTTAATTCTATTTTTACAATATTCTAATTTAACATACAGAAGAGTTACAAGAACTTTTCTATAGATTTGCATCCTATCATAGATCTATCTTCAATGTTACAATGAAATATTTGTAAGTAATGAAGAAAATTAACACTTCTGAAATGAATTCTTCGTTCATTGCAATGGCCATACATATATATACATATAGGATGAATAGATTTTTTTGAATGAATAAAAGAATTCATTCGTAGTTTTTAAAAAGAGAAATATGATGTGCCTAAATTTGAATTTATCCTAAAATATCCATCACTACCATTAATGGATGAAATCATAAGGTCAAAGAATTGGTTTGTTGACTATTCAATAAAGTAAGTCGTGAAGGGTTTTCTTGCACCAGCTATATAGGAAATATTTTGAAAGAAGAAGGAATAAGGCTAATGCTACTACTGCTGCTGCTACTACTACTACTACTACTACTACTGCTGCTACTGCTGCTGCTGCTACTGCTGAAGGATGATTTGAAGCATTGCAAAACAGCATTGAATTGGGAAAGGAAGGAAGGAATAAGAAATGAAGGGTAGTAGTAGGACAGATGGGTTCAAACTAATCCATTTTGGCTGGCCTGTCTCTGGCGCTACTATAGCTCATCTCTCTTATCCAATTACTTAATGTCTCAATCGTCCTGTTCGATCTGCTTGGAGCGCTTTACCTTCTACTTCACCTATCCTTAAAAATCATCATCACTTTCCATTCTTCTTTTTTTTCCCCAATCATTTCACTCTTTTTTTTACTACTCCATCAAAACAGTACAATTTCCGTAACGTTCACGTTTTCGACGTTGCAATTTTTCATCCAAACTACGACAATGAATACATGCAATGCTTCTTTCCTCTTTACACAACTTTCACACTTTCGCTATCAAAAAAAAAAAAAAAACCAATTATTATTCCTTGTTTGATTATAACTTATAGTTAGGGAAATTTTATACAATAACCGATATTGTAAGAATTGTGAAAGGAAAATGAGAGGAAATCTTTCTCGACATAATGTATTCCTTCCTAATACCAGAAATGGAAAGTATCAGAACATTCATTTTTGTATGCAATAATACGAAATTAAAAGATGAACATTTTACTAAAACACTTTTTGTTTTCCAATGACTTTTTTCCAGAGTTTTATCAAAAGTGAACTCAATTGAAGTGAGAATTTCAGTTAGCACATTTTAGTTTTTCAGTTGTTGTAAGAAAGGCGTATATATCACTTTAGTTGCTAAAATGTAAAGGAAAAGAGGAAAAGTTTGATTATTGTGATGCACCAATATGTAATAAATTTGTATTCTCTCTCTGATATACAAAAGCTAATAGATTGCCTTTTCTGCTTATTTCATTATTTGTTTATTTCAGTTCATCTTAAGCTTTTCGTATTTAGCAGAACTAAATCTGAACATAAATTATCATCAATTCTTGGTAAGCTTAACCGATACAATGCTTTGGAAATCATTGCAAAGCATTATTTTTCCATTTCACAAATTTAGTTTAGTAAATAAAATATCGGCTGTGAAGTTCAGTAACTATATCTGATAAGAGCAAGCGTTATATCGGTTCATGGCTAAAAATATTAGCACTGAGGAACTCTCTAGATCATATTCTTTCCAGCTCTAATCTTAATTATAATGTGATCCGATGTCATCCATACCCGTGCATATATTCTCGGGAATGAGATATTTAAGCTAATTTGCCATCAGTTCAGTAGAATTTTCAAGATAGTTACACTTTCAATACTGTTACTTCTATTTATAGACCATCTATGGAATAATGAGGAAACAACTGTATGGCGAAACCTAATCACAATTTGATATGATAATGATAATGAATTACTCATTTAGTCAGATGATGATCTTTCAGAAATTGAATGAGTCAACAGTTAGAAAATCAATCTTAATGTGTTTATAAAAATCACAACAAAGGAATCCCACTGAAGCTGTAAACAAAAATGATTTTACTGGATAGGGCAATCAGTCATTGATATGTTGTGAGCACAGCTCACATTACTTTTGTACAGATTGCTTCAAATGATCACACTGCATTCTTCCCCTTAAACATCAATAATTCACAGCAAACTTCCGATTTCACAGCATATCACTTTTGCTTTCACTCACTTATACACTTTTGCATTTCTGGGAATTATGATGACCTTTTTCAATCTTTGCAATAACTTTATAAAATATTCATTGCACTCATTCTTATGCATCATCCATTTGTTTCAGATTATATTTTCTGAAATTTTTTAAATTTATATTCTTTATCATATCATCATTGTTCATTTTTATCATCGTCTAAAGCGTTATTTTTGATTTTCAACAACTGTGGGATGGATGCTTGTGGTTATTTTTCATCAGGTAAATTACATGGGTGCAATATAATCAATTTACTTGAATTTTACATCCTGTTGATGAGATTATATTGCAATAGCTAGGCGATAAAGTGAATCTTTTGTTCACCTTTATTGTTAATAGATTGTATGGTGAGATATTCACACGAGTAGGAGTGCGATCAATTTTTCAGATGCTGCTGAAATAAGATCATGTTTGACAGTTGTTTTCTCAATCCATTATTCCTTTGTGCGACGAATTTTTCGAAACATTATAAACAGAACACCTGTGTATATGTTTGTGTAGATGCTTCCTGCTTCCCTTTCATCTTCCAATGAAAATGCTTCTTATAAACGTCGCAGCTTGTTCCTGTTTGCTTTCCAACTTCTTGCTCATAATCTACACTCTGTATTCATTTTTAGATCATTACTTCAGTGCTAGTTTCATCATCAAAAATTACAGAAGGCATTTGTGATACGTGTTATTTAAGTGATCGAAAAATTTTGTAGAAAATTTTTTGCACATTTAAGAATATACAAAAGAAATAGATAAACTAAGGTAGAATTTCAATGTTCCTTTGCTTTATGATGACACATGGTTTACTTGATTGGCTCAGAGAGGATATGTTGTATATGTCTGTTATATTTTTGTGCGCAAAAAACAATGGACAAAATCAAATGGATCAAACGAAATTACTTAGATGTCATGAGCCGATATTCGAGATCGATACATACATAAATAATCAGACAGTTTTGACGTTTTTAGAGTTTCAGATTAATATGTTATGCCTCTTTGAAAATCAGTGCTTATAATTCTTGAATTTTCGCTGTTGTTGAATGATTTATTTGCTGAATCTGTCCAGTCCCTGCACACTGGGTGGTATATTCCGGAGATGTGTGGTTTTTTTTTTCTCTGTCAAGATGATTGCTTGCTGAGCGATTTATGTTACGATTTCGCACTTTTGTGTATTATATGAGTTTTGACTTAATTACAGTTTAATTACAGTACTGTATCTATAGTATGTGGTCATAGAAGACGAACTGCAGAAGTGTTAGAGATCATTGGTAGTATAAAAAGGAATAGGAAGATGCTCGGAATTTTGGATACGGCAAAGGGTTCCACCGTAGCAGGGACATCCAACGCCATTTACGTTGGTGAGCGCATCAAAGCCACTGTGCAATGTTCCGATGAAGCACTGCGGAAATTTAAATGCTCAGAATGTCCGAAAGCTTTTAAATTCAAGCATCATCTCAAGGAGCATATTCGAATTCACAGTGGTGAAAAGCCCTTCCAGGTTTGTACTTCACAGTTCCGCTCAAAACGTTTCTTTTATCATTTTCCAAGCTATTTAAACAATTTCCATATCGAGACAATCGTCCGCTCTCCATAAGTAGTACTCGAACATTTGATTACAATAAAACTTTTATTTTTACATTCACCATTCTATTACACAATTTTCTGAAGTATTTTACCAAAAGTTTTGTTATATTCTGTAATGATATATTTTCAAAATTTTTTTTTCTTGTGTAGATTTTTTGTTTATATAATGAAAAACACTCGATTTTTTTTTTTGTGAGTAATGTGTATGAATTTATACTAATATATATGCTTAGTATGCTGTCCTGCATCAACATGTCTATTACTGTCTTCTCTGAAACCAGTTATCAGTTTTTCAAAAATTTGCTGCTCATTTCTTCTTTCGGATACCATGGAAAGATTCTGTCCATTTAATATCTCTGTCATGCAACACTACATTACTCGTGTAGAGTCAAAGGGGAAGTTTGTTTCAGAAATTCGGGACTATGTGATGACCACAGTTTTAGGATCTGTATTACGAACATTTGCTTCCTAATCTAGTAAACTGCATAACTTAGTGCAAGTTTTTATCTGCTGCTTAAATTTGAAAATCGTTTAGATGAAATCAGTTGGTTGGTGCACATAGAATAGAGAGTGGAAATTAATTGAATCATCAAATGTTAAATATTTCCAGGCATATAGGCTAAGCAGAAAAGTGATTCATTCAAATAGCGAATTTATTGTTTTAAGCAAATCTGATAATTAGATGGGCTAAGTTATTTTACACTCATATATAGTTAAGTAAAGCAGTGAAATATATGCTGCTAATTGAAATTGCCTCTTCTTCCCTTTCCCGTTTTTGTAAATATTTCACATACACTTTAGAATTCATTTAAAGAATATTAAACAACATAGCTAACTAAACTATTCAGTAAAGAATTAAGGTTGGATAATATTTGTTTATATTTTACAATCAATAGCAATAATGGACTTATAGTGAGATATCAAATTGCAATACCTGTTATCCGATCTATTTTGCAAACTCTGGACATTAAATTAATTATCAAGGCTATATTTCTTGCTAATATTGGTAACAAAGAAACAACTGATAGAAGTTCAGAAATATTAGGATTTTTGGATATTTTCAAAAGAATTAGTAATATCAGGGTAATAGCAGTTATATTAATTGTGTTAAAATAAAGGTGTAATAGGATGTACAGCGAGATGCACATGTATCTATAGATTTTTTTTTAGTTCTTTGAAATTGAGTGTATGTAATATGTAATAGAAAATTATTAGTTGTGCTCCACAAGTTATATATCTCTCATATTATCAGATGCAAATGTGATTAAATGTGTTGTTTTTCTTAACTATCGCTCTAATAAAACGTATATTTTATACTCATGAACTTTAGCATCAAACGTCGTGTACATATATAGCTTATGTATGCGCAGAGAAAAAACAAAAAATCTGTTTATTCAAAGTATAAAAATATTGTATTGTAAAACAGATAGTTTTAAATGACTTATTCAAGAATGCGTAGCAATGATTAATTGGTTTTATTTTCCAGGTTTCATTTCTGTAGTCTTTTTAACCTCACTTTTGTGCATGTTTCAAATGGATATCATCCATTTGATCTCCTTCGTATCTTTTTTATGTTGTAAACCTTCCAAAAAAAAAAAAAATAGCAAATGTATAAGAATGGATGTAAAAGCATTTTGGAGACAAAGATCATCACATAATACATGAACAAAAAAATTCCTTCTTCAAATAATACTGCTTTTCAGCTAAAATTTCAGCTACTACGGCTTGAATCAAATTTTTGGCACATCCTGCAGGACAAATAAGTGAATAAATACAATGATGAGAATTTAATGTATCCATTTACTGTTTTGCCTTGTCTACGACCACACACGTTGAGAGCACAACGTAAAATCATTAAGTCGATTAAAAAATCAACTTATAAAAAAAAAGTGACATAGTAATGTGACAAATTGAACCCTTTTATTTCATTTCACTCGGAGAAAGCACTACGAATTAGAAGTTTCAGTTTAATTTTAGTGGAAGAAATTGTGAAACGTTTATTCGTTTCTTTAGGTCTTGTTGATGCGCGGTCGATCAAAAACTAAATAGTAAACGTGAACTTTTCTTGTTTTTATCCGCAAAATATGATGATTGTTCAAGCCATCCAAATAGCAGTACTATTAGCTTATTATTTTAAACCAATTTTAAGTGAGATATTTCCCCTTTTGATTGCTAACAATGTAACAATGAAGATTACAAGTTATCCTATATAGATATATATATTGCTTCAGGAGGTGAGAAAAGATGAAACACATATTCGGGATCAGTGAAGCATACCACGCATTCCCGTCAAAACTTCCTGACTTTTTCCGTTTTCCTCAACTTGGTTTTCTCCTTCTCTCTCCCTCTCTCTCTCTCTCTCTCTCATAACTTCTAATTCAGTTTTCCTAGCTCTTTATACGTACACACATAGACATCTTTTTTTCCTGGCCCAATAAAAATTTTCAAATAATTTATAAATCTTCCTTTTTTTTTATTACGAACATAGCACACATCCTTATGTGCAGTTATTTTGAAATTTTTTCTATTTATCATTAGTATTGTATTTATTTTAAGCTCCGGGATTTATCGGTGGTATTGATTTCTTTTTATCACCATCGCTAAGTCCCGGGATTTATGGATGGTATTGATTTTTTATCGTCATTGCTACCATTATAGATATTGTTTTTTTCGTAGTGCGAAAACATACACTTAGTGCGTATGTTCGATAACATTAGATATATATTTAATTGCTTATTATTTAATAAAATTCTGGTAAAGTGTTAACAATCTATACTTAGTTTTTTTTTTTTTTTTTTTTTTTTTTTCTCAAAATTTCATATTTTTTTTTTGGTATAAAAGGGTTTAATAATTAATCATTAAATTAG
>JARVGP010000400.1:0-37803 GCA_029876185.1 Mansonella ozzardi | reverse complement strand
TTTTTTTTTTTTTTTTTTTTTATTTTTTTTTTTTTTTTTTTTTTTTTTTTAATATTTTTTTTTTTTTATTTTTTTTTTTTTTAAAATTTTTTTTTTTTTTTTTTTTTTTTTTTTTTTTTTTGTTTTCTCAAATACCCATATTTATTTTTTGATATAAAAGGCTTTACTAATTAATCATTCAATAAGTTTGTTTTTTAAGTATTCGAGCAAGTTCGGAAATAATAAAGAATATAGAAGATTTTAGCATTTAGTATAATTCAAAATTATTGAGAATTCGATCAAGATACTTCGTGTTACCGTATAACTGCTGCATCATTCAGCTATTTTTATCGCTTAAATAGCGATTATTATGTACATAACAAAGTTATAGTATAATAGCAGTGTTGAGCAGGTGTGTATCTCCGTATATTCACAATTCTTTTCATTCACATGTTATATACGGCATATCCCAGCTACCGTACCCTTTCAATTTTTTTTCATATGTTCAGGTAGTACCGATTGTTGTGATAGTTCAATATTTGGTGCAGAATTCGAAGTTTAATGTCGCAATCATTGTATTTGACAGTCTTTTTAATTTTAAATCTTTCCAGTTCGGTGATTTTAATAGCAGTAGTCGAAAAACTTAACCATGAAAAATATTCTGGAAAGAAATGAGAACTAAATAGATGCAACTATTAAAACTGAGTTTTTCTTTTTTAATTCCAGGTCGTTTCTGTTTCTTAAAGTCAAATCTTCCATCGACTTTCTGGATTATCCGTTGCATAGAGACAATACTCAACTGATATGATATTATCGGTAATTGCGAAGGTTAATGTAAAGATGTTTGAAATCTCAAAAATATTAATCATAATAGCTACTTAAAAAAGAATGGGTACTTGATTGCCAAATTTTGTCATGCTATTTCCTTCATTATTTTCTGTTTTATTGATGTTAATATTCCTTGTTTTAATTTGCTATATTTGCATATTTTTTGTTGAGCGAAATGGATATAGCTTTGTTTTGGCGAAGTTTGCTCATCATATGAGGAATTTCAGTACTTTTTTTCAGCAAGTTAAGGTGTTTCATACTTTTTGCTAGAATTATTTTGAAACTGGGACTTTCTAAATGCAGTTATGCATGAGTATTAGTCTCAGTCTTTTCATGAAATTTCACACAGATACCTTTCGCTTGCACGAATGAAAATCTTCTAATATTATCGAGGTGGAATATGTTCTCGAAATTTTCAACTTAAAAAATAAACACCTCTCGATTGTTTGCCAGTGTAGTTGAACAGGTTAATATAAATCAATTAGTAATAGTATTTACGGAATGAATTGTTTGCAAAACATTAGAAGTCTCGTCAGTACATGACGTTATCTTCTAGTCGTGTAATTATTGGTTAAGGGATCGATTAAACAAAAGTTTTGGTACTTGTTGGTCTTGTATTTTAAAGCTTGATTTGCCTCGTTAATCATTCTTTTAGCTTTAGTTAATCTACTTGTTGATGTTTTGATTCTTTTCCACTCACTTCGCAACTTTACATAGCTGTATTTTTTCTTATCTAAAATTTCTATAATTCCATTGCTCTTACTGAAAATATCATCTTAGTGATCTTAATGCTAGTAACGGTGCGAAATGTTTACGTAGGTCCAAAGCAAATGTATACAAATTGTTTTGGCATGACCTGTTCTGCTTATGAACTAAATTTTGCAGTTTAATTTATTTGGATTATTTATATAAAATGCTCTCATTTCTAAATCCTCTCTGTTTGGTCAAAATTGAACTGCAAAACAGTTATATACAGTCATTACAACAGTAAGAAAGTATGAATAAGGCTTAAATTATTTCCACATTTTGGTCATTTCATACTTTTGAAGTTGAAATAAAATATATGAGACTTTTTTTACTTACATCTTTATTCTAGTAATATATTCTGCTTTGTCGCAGCATTTATCTTAGCCGTCTCTGCTACATTACCATGGTGTACTGCAAATATTTATTGATGTCTTTGGTATATGCATTGTATAACGATATACTTAACAATTGTCTTTAAATTTTACAACCCGTAATCACGTTTGACACTTTAACGAAATCTGTTTGAGAAGGTAATTTTGTTTGAATTGAGTACGAACAATGAAAGAAAATTAAATTGGAAATTTGTTGGTGGTAGAGCACGTATTGTTTTGAATGTGTATGATCATTTTACAACTTTACCAGTAACGTATTTTCACGTTATATAGTACATAATTTTTCATTTCATGTAGCTCAATTTATACTGCAAATGTTCATTACAGTGTCCACATTGTCAGAAGCGATTTTCACATTCGGGTTCTTATTCATCGCATATGAGTAGCAAGAAATGTACTGCAGCTGCAACACAGGCTTCAACAACACCATTTGAGTTTGCTGACCAGATGGTACTTTACCGAGCACTTTTGTTGCAGTTCCAGACAGCACAAAATTTTGCATATTCAAATATCGGTCCTTATACGGCCTTATTGCAGCAGCAATTTTTACAGGTATGATTTCTTAAAAAGCAATTTAAATTTGATTCCTCATCACTTCGCGCAGACTTTGGTATTCGCATAAAGCCAAATTAGGTTTACTGCCACAGGAAAACTAAAAATACATGTCAACAGGAAAATCTATTTCTCCAAATTTGGAAAGGAGGGTCAGCGCTTTGGTGAAATGTTGCGAAAAATTTTTTCAGGTTTGAAACTGTTATTTTCTGTATCTTCCTTGCTTTGAGTTCGTTTGCTTAGGCCCATTAAAGACTACAAAAAAAGGTAGACTTGGATGACTTGAAGACCGACCGTCGAATGATGAAAGGAAGTTAGAAAATGGAAGCGAAGAATCTGCAAGAGCAGAATAGAGAGATTGAGGAGAAAGTGTATTGTATGCCATTAAATTTGTTCTATTCACTCTATTATATCATAAAAAAAGCACTGAGACACCTTAATCACACACAGTTTTGTTGAACACCATTTAAGAACAATAAACTAAATCACTCTACGACGCCTTTCTTTCACTCTCTTCCTTTTTCTGGCATTTAAATTACAGTTTTATCAATTCTTTAAAGACTATAGTATTATGCATTTACAGTATTTATAATGTGTCACAGTTGTCGTCGTCTACACTCACTGAATAGTATTACAGATTTTCGTTAAGGTTTTAAATCAATTTCTTCCCTATAAGAATCTCTTTATATGTAAACTATCCGTCAATATTCTTTATAGTTATTGCTGTTATATTTAAGGAAAAAATTAAAAATGATTGTTTTAAGGCAGCAAGTAGTATCGCTTCGTCAATATCACCATTGGCATTGCCGGTCAACTATTGGGCCTGTCATTTAAGCAGTAACAATTGCACTGTAGAAGGAGCGGTTTCCACTGACGCATGCAATAAAAATGATATTGAAAATGATGTTGAGAATGGCACATTCTTGAAGAGTTCATGTGTTAAAACTGAAAAAAGTAACCAGAGTGATATAGCAGCACATCGTGATGATCTGGAAAGGTCGCGTTCCTCTGGTGAAAGTGCTGAACAGCAGGAAGTGCAAAATGGGTCTCATTTACCGAATTCTTGTACTGTTGGTAGTGGTGCTACCTGGAAACCTTTACGGTCCCGTTCATTTCTTACCGATGCTCAAGTTGCTGTTCTTCATGCTCACTTCAGACGTAATCCATTTCCATCAAAGTATGAACTTTCTGCTGTCGCTGAACAAATTGGAGTTAATAAAAGAGTAGTGCAGGTTTGTTCGTTTTCAGTTTGACTGCTCTCCAGTTTGTGCTAATTTTTTACAGATTGCGATTGTTAGATATATATTGTCTGCTTATTGTGTTAGAGCTAATTCGGTAGCGAAATGAAATTACTCAGGAAGAGGAGAAAACAAATAAAAGTTCAAAACAAAATTTACGAATTCATTATTCCAGTTTCCTTTGAACTGTAGTGCAGTGGAAAGTGTTATATGAAGAGAATTTTTGTTTGTTGTTTTTGAAATTTAGCGTTTTTGTTTTGCGTTGAGCGTGCAATGAAGAGAAGGTTATGGTTCGGTGGCCAATTTTTTTAAATTTACGAGAATTAGATACAGTCGCAATTAGGGAGTCCGTATTTATATGTTTAACTTTAATTCTTTTGTCTGTTACTCTCTTCCATCATAACGAGTGCTATGAATAACGGAAATTTAAGATTCGTATCTCGAAATTTTTTATTAATTAGTAATGTTAGTGTTTGCAGTGTCACAGAGGTATACTCATTCATATTTTTAACGAAAAGGGAGTGTAACGCTGCCTACTACTAGTAATGTTACTGTTTGTAGCGTTACAAAGGATGAATCTTATCCATGTTTTTGGGGAAAAGGAACTGTAAACTGCTTGCTATAATCTTATACTTGCTATGTTCTCTTAGTTCTGAAGCGTTTTTTTTTTTTATTTTTTTATATCGTAACGGTCCTTGAATAAAATTTAATGATAAATAGGACATCTCTCACATTCATTCATCTTTAATCAAAAATTGTTTTGTTTATTCTATTTTTGCAGGTGTGGTTTCAAAATACCCGAGCTAAGGAACGGCGAAGTAATCGGTTGAGTGTAGCCTGCGAACGATATTCACATTCTGTGTGGAATAATGCGATATCATTTCAAGGTGCTACTACAGCAATAGCATCTGCTAACGATCCTTTAAGTTTGATGGCTGCATGGGCACAACAGTGTACCGGTGTTATGAATAGCAGCTTATCGGTAAAGAATTGTCAGTATTGTATTGTACAATAGCCTTTAGTTGTTTGGTTTTATTTTTATCATTTCATTTCACGTTTCTTTTGTGTTTGTTTCTTTACCTCGTCTGCATGAGTTCGAAGTAACTTTTATTTTGCATACTTTATGTACTATTTTAAATGTGTATTTATTCAGTTTTTAAATACTAATATAATGGGAACAAGTTTCGAATCATTAGCGGTAGTAAGTTATTCGGATGTTACTGATTTATTTTATGAATAAATAACGCTTTGTTTTAAATGTATTTAATTTAACACGATTGTATGTCTCAGGATCAGCAAACTGATTTTTCGTCAAGTGAGCTTTCGGATGCTGCTCGTGATTTACCGCTTGATTTATCAGTTAAGGACGAAACAGCTGCACTAACAGCGATTCCAACTGAACAAACATCTGTTTTTGGAGTTAAAGGAGATGAAGGAAGATATGATTTTAATCGGGATGATTGCTGGTCTGCTAGCGGTCTCACTGGTTCGGTTTTCGTTGAAGGAAATTCAGCAGATTAAAAACTTGTTTCATTTACGCTGTATATTCAAACAAAATTTATAGAATTTGATTGAGAAAATCATTCGAGAGCAGGAAGTATGGTGGCGAATGGCAAGGAAGTTATTCTTCACATTTCATTCACTCTTTAAATAATCCAGGATTTATTTCAGAAGGAAGTGAAACGATACGTGGAACGCTATTGCAAGCTGGAAAGGGTCGTTCAGAGACTCCGCCAACGGTACTTTCTTCGGCATCCAGATCCCACTCCGATGGTGAATCGAATTCAGAAGCTGGCTTATTGGACGATAATTCGGCTGCTTCAGTGTCGTCAAGTATTTGGCCCAGCAGTGTGTTCATGTCGCATTACTCAATGTTGGGAATCAACGGTTTAGTAGGTCTTCAGAAAGCTTTGGAGGTATACAGTCGTTACTACAAAGTGATTGTGTCTTTTTAGGAAGTCATTTGTAATACGACGGGGGTTTGTTTTACAATGCGGAATGACTCGTTAATGTATACCGTTTATATATATATATTTTCCATGCAGGCTTATTGCTGCTAGGCATGTCACTAAGTAATGTTAAGGTAACTGTTGGTAAACTTGATATTTCGTTAGATTAACAATATCTAAAGCTACCAAATTTAAGCAAAATGATGATAATGATGACAACGCGTCAGACATTTCATCGGGTGAGAGGCGCCATCATTTAACCTGGAAATCACATCGAAATGATGAAGAAGGTCTTTATGCGTGTGATCAATGCGATAAAATGTTTGGAAAGCAGAGTTCGTTGGCGAGGCACAAATATGAACATTCTGGTTTGTTGATAAGACTTAAGTGGAATAAACAATATAAATTGTTAGTAAATTATAGAATATTTGATCACTACCAAAAATAGTGACCTGTAGCTGGGACAGTTCTCTAGAATTTCGGGACCATACCGTTCCTTTTCATTCAGTTAAATTTATTTTCGCAGTTTAACTACTCAAACTGATTTGTTGGACGCAGATATTTTTTGGATTTTAAGCTAGGAAATCGCATTAACTTGAATTTTTTTTTTCATTAATTAAAGATAAATATTTTTGTGAAGGACAGCGTCCCTACAAATGTGACGTATGCGAGAAGGCATTCAAGCACAAACACCATCTAACGGAACACAAAAGATTGCATTCGGGTGAAAAACCTTTCCAGGTGGAATTCTTTGTTCGGCATGACTTTTTTTCTTTCAAAATATCGCAAGTGCTTTAGGATTTTTAATATCTGTCTTTTTTTGGAAACGAGGAATTTGGATTTTGATTGAAAATCATTTTCATTTCAATACAACTTCTTAAAAAACATTTGATATCTGATATTAAAAAAATGTTCCATTATTTAATCATATTCAAACTTTTTATGAGCCGAAGTTTCAGCAAATGATTCAAGTAACAATTAAGCGAAATTAATAATTTTCAGTGTGACAAGTGTCTCAAACGGTTTAGCCATTCGGGCAGTTATTCACAACACATGAATCACCGTTATTCATATTGCAAGCCATATAGAGATTAATGGATACGGCGCAGTGAACTTACACGTTTTTTACTGCTGGAGTAGTTTGTGGCTCACTTCCAGTTTCCTGGTGAGCTTTTAAGATGTTGTGGAATTTGAAGCTTACTCAAAAATTTCTTAACCACGACTTTTCAAGGAAAATGGATCTTTTTGAAAATTTCGGTGTTTTGAAGTTTGTTAATGTGGTTTGCACGGACTGTGAGGCTTTAAATTAATTGTACGGTGCAGGAAATGTAGAATTGTTATCCTTGTTTCGCTTAGTTCTGTTCGTACTTTTAGGTATTAAATCACTTATTGTTAAAATCCGGTACTGATTTTCGTTGATAACGTGATCTTTGATTTAGAAATTTGGTGATTATTAAAATTCGATTTCAATTTGAAAGAATTCTTACATTCTCTTTCTGAAATTTGATTCTCAAGGATGCCAAAATCATGGCCAGTATCGCTTGACCTGAAACGGGAGGTTTCTTTATGTGGAAACGAAATACCCATCACAGATTTGATCTGAATAATTCGATAAATGTAGATGTATCATGTTTTCTCTTGTATAATCTTCAATAGCAAAATGATATGTATCAGTAATTTGAAAGTTAATCATTTGTCGTTGTCGTTGTGCAGTCGTTGCTTTTTTATTATGATGCTTCGATCTCCGCTGCCGGTGCTTCGATGTAAAAAAAGATTTCAATTTTTTTGTGCAGTTCTTACATACCTCACTTGATTATTCGATGAAAACATAGAACCAATTAAAATTTAGTTGTTTATCAAACTCGTTGATGAGTTTTCAGTTAATGATAAAAGAAAACTTGTCAAACTGATCGCGAGTAATCCGAATTAAGTTTTTCGATATTCGCGAGTTTTAAATTCCCACTCACCTTACAAAAATATCTAAATTTGCGCACTTTTGAACTGCTAGCAACTCGTTTATTTAGCTGAAAATTTAAAACTTGTAACAGTTTGGTTTTCCGTTTTCTAGTCTTACAGTTTTCTATCAACGTTTCTCACGATTTATGTTTTCTAAGTTCCTCTGCTTCTATTTTTCATGTGTGTCAATTTGTTTTTTGTTTGAGTATTCACTATTTGAATTACCATCGACTTTTTTAGTACGACTTTCGTCCTCTCATTTTTACGGTTTTTTACAGGAACGATCTTAAAAGGTCAATGAGACTAATGAAGACTTGAAAGTTGCTATTTGCTCTATTGAAATGTGTTCAATGAAGTGGAACTTCATTAATTGTAATGTCTTTACTGAAATGTTTACTTCAAACTTTCCGCATTAACTATTGGCGAAGTGGAACCTTCCAATTTTCACTGCTCTCTCCGTGCTAGGCCTTTTTTATGTGTTTTTTGCCAAGATAAACTTCGAGTTGAACAGTGGTGAATGAATAGCTTATGTTGTCTGATATGCGATTTATTATTACATCACTTTTTGTTTCTCCGGGGAAGCTGTGGGTTAGTGCATAATTTTACTTAAAAATCTTAGATTCAAAATAAACTTTAAATCTGGAGATAAATCAAAGAAAGTTTATAAGTGGTTCATGGAGATTAAGTACCTTTATATATATAGCGTAATGAATATGCAGTTGCAAAATTAATGGTTGTAATTTCGTGATATCACATTAATAGAGCCGGTTCTAAAAGCATTCTAGGAATGATTAAATCAGTTTGGATTTGTTCGAAATGCTTAGCAAAATTTAGAAATATAAAGTGTTTAGCATTTCTTAAAGCGTCGTTCACCTCAGGTCAAACATCAAACTCGAGTTTTGGACTACTATGTATTAACAGATCAACTTATCGCAAATTTGAAATATATGTGTGTTATTTTTCATCTCTTCATAACTAAATCATAGTTAAATGGAAAGTTTTAGGAGCTTGGTCTGTTTTTGCAAAGTTAATTTCTGAAATTTGGAAAAAAAATTTGCAACGAACATTGTTCCCAATTGCGGAAACCAATTCACTAATAAAAATTACTCATGTACTGCACTATAATGCACATTTGCGGGATAGTGACATTCTTTATCTGCGGTTCTCTGGATTTTTTTTTCTGAATGAATCAATCTTATGCTTGAGATATATATGATAGATTCGCAGATGCTCAAACGAGAACAGATTGCAGAAAAAATTTATATTCAATATGGGTAATCCAAAAAAGTGCTGGGACACTTTCCGAATTCATAATTCATAGTTGCTTAACTGCGAGTAAAAAGCCTTCAGTATAAAGGTTTGGCAGATGTCGAAGTGCCATTGTGGGATTACAGTATATTGCGATTCAACTGTTGTATTAGGTGAAGCTGAAGTAAATAGATGTGGAAGTCATTTATCACTCTCATGAATCAGGAATGAAACTTTCCTTATGTACTTCAGTATTCTTATTCAACTGATCCATTCTACTCATCTAAACAATGAATTTGTTGTGCTCAATGAGGCAAAGAAGACCTAAGAATGAAAATGTGTTAGATCATAATTAGATCACGATTTGAAGCATTGGCAACCGTTGAGAACGTCCGCTATCGTTCTAGAAACGCAGTTGCATCTGTAGGTACTATCAAAAATGTTTCTGTGACAGATTCTTTGGTGGTACATAGCACCGCATCTTTGAGCGTTCTGGGATTAAAAATTTTTGCAACTCTTCGACAAGCTACTATCATTCATTTCTCCATGGTGTTTAGTGAAGAATAAGTGTATATCCATCCATTTATGTGTGTACATTATTCGTATGTTTGAGGGTTTGTACAAAGAAGGTCGTCATAAGATCTCACCTTTGGTTACATGAACAAATAGATGACCCTACGGTAGAATATTAAAGGGATCAAGAACAAGAGAGAAAAGGAAAGGGATCTACCGTGCTAAAGGGCCCGTGAATTGTCCCGGAGGAGACAAAAATGAGGATTGTTGTGCTGTTGATGAAGGAGAAGAAAGGAAGCTTTCCTTAATGAGCCGCCATTCTTGTTGTAAATCATCAAGTTGAAGAGCTCTCTTGCGACCTTGACATATGGTCAATAAAATTAACATAGCTGCTTTAACTGTCCTTTCTGGCACACTTGTTCTTATGTGATCTTCTCTCTTCCACAATAAGCCAAACCAAGAAGCACGCAAATTAAAAGTATGATGTGGGGAGCTGACCATCTAGTTACACATCCGAGTAAAGGCTATAAACGACAACAGATCAGCATAATTGATAAAGGTCACAGTGAATTCTTGGGAACACTCAAAAATTTTGGAAAAAAAAATGTGTCGAGTAATCGAATAATTCCTAAATAACACGATGGCTTTTCTTTGAATTTAGTTCACAGATGGTCGCGATGAAATGTTCCGTTGTTTATCACCGGCAACAGACTGACAAATTGCAAAGACAGATTCCAAACGCTGAAGTATGAAATGTTTACAGATCTTGAATGCAGTCAGTTACTCTATTCTCAATATTTTGCCACTACCTAACATAAAAAACACTTACACAGGGCGGTAAAAAGCATTAAGATCTCATAAAATTCAAATTTTAATCGGACATACTTCCACGTCTGTATTTATCCTAATCCTCGATTTCAACGATTAATTAAATGGCCCTTACAAAAAGCAATTTTCGCTTCAATTAAAGAAATTATGAACAAATTTCAAATTTCTTTAAATAAATTTCTTTAACTTCAGCATATTAAACACTATAAATAAGCTTCTTAGTCACTAAAATATTGTTTGGCTTGCGATCAAGAATCAAAACAACTCAATATTTGACTGTTCAACAAATCCAATTTATATCGTACAGCAATTTTTTACAGAGCCTTTTCATTGTTCAGTAACAATCATTCTGAAACAGAGGTTGATTGACTTGAATCCAATGATTATTTTCCGCAACTGATTTTTTCAAATTTAAGTGATGGTGTTGCGGAGGAGCATTTTAATAGTGTTGTCTTACCAGTCTGAGGGAAAAGAAATTTAATCTTGACTCACCACAGCTTCATAGTGGCGGGACAATATATTGGCATTTTTCTAGGACCCTTAAAGTCAAAGAATGAAAATAAACGCAAAAAGAAATTGAATTCAATTCACATGCAATAGACAACAGATATAATTTGTGAAAGAAAAAGCTATATAGCTTGGAATTACCTGAGGCAGTTTGATTCACAACTAGTCAAGAACGATACTTGCGCCTATATGAAAAAATTTTTTTCAAAATTCGAATCTTGTCAAAATGAATAGCTCATAAATTGCTGATACTATCTCCCTGCGTGTAACTGCTAGTAAAAGTGATCAGATATAAAGTGCAACATGTGAAATACTAAATATCAATAGTAAAAAATGACTAGAAACAAAAGCAATCATAATTCATTACATGCTTATGGCGTAAGCAACGCTATACACAAACTATAATTGACATCCAGAAATCACAATAAATGAGTTCACAGAACTTTTTTTTAGTAGGAATAGACAATGTAGGATACTTCAAATTTTGAATTTCAATCACTACCACGTTCAGGCTACTAGATGTCGATATTAAGCATACCTGATAATAACCTGTTACATATGTGCTCCACTTTTCCACTAAGAAACTGTGGCATAGTATGCGGTCAGTGGAAAGATAGGAAACGGTATTTTCGCTGTTTTTCTTTGTTGAAATGTTCATTGGTTGTTTGTTAATTCGCCTCCTTGCTATCAACAAAGTATTCGAAATCTACAAGTCCCCAACAAAGATATCCTACTACATAACATTGCTGAGATTTTGATGATAAATACAACAGCTTCAATATAATGAAGCAATCAAAAGCAAATACAGTGGATTAGTGTCTCGGCTTCGCATTCAAATCTAATTATCTGAAATGAGAAATTGTAAAAACCTATCGCTCCTTTTCTGAATCGGTGCTACTGTAATACGAAGCCGATTACATGCTTTTCATATGCATAATATGCCTGCAGCAAAATTTAATCACGCATTTTTAAAATGACCAAAAAGATTGTCCAGTTTTCTGTGAATTTGTTTTGATTTTATTAAAATATTAATATATTATAAACATAAATCAAAACTCTATATCCGCCACATAGATGCATCAAAATTTTGGTAGCAACTTGAACCCCATAAAATTCACACAAATTCCGAACTCTTTTTGGTTCACTAAAATTTGACTATCTATGATTAAATAAAGAAAAAGATGAAATGAGTGAGGTAATATTCTGCAATGCTGAAAACTAAGAGGCCGATAAAAAACATTTACATGATACATAAATTTTGAACTGCACTTTGGATTTACCTGATTTCAATCTCTCTAAAATCGATTCCCAATTCAAATAGCTGAGAAAATTTTTCAGTTTTTAATCCTTAAGTGATAAGAATTCCAAGTTTGCCCAGGTAAAGAATTTTTAGTGGCAAAGGAATAAGAAAATGCTGGACGAAAAATTATTGAAGTACAAACAATGGCAAACAAATGAAGATGCGAGATTCTGAGAAATTGACAAAAAACATAGCAGTGGAATGCTGTGTAGGAGTTGAAACACCTGCAGCACTATTCAAATCAAAATGATATTTTGAAACAGTATTTCAAACCAAACAAAGTATATGTGAACAAATTCAAAATAAAAAAGGATTTTCACTTGAATCCGAAAAAGTTTACCAAAAATATCAGAAAACACTGAAAAGTTCCAGCGAATATACGTGGAATGTTGAAATTAAAGAAGTTTTTACAGCACTTGAAGCTACATTGTAGCGAATAAGCATAAAATTTAACTGTGTACAAACAATGTTTCCTGCAAAATCCCCGAGGTAAAATGAAGAAGTAGGTTTCACTCAGGAGAGTAAGGAAATAATGAATGGTTTTTTTTGAATTATTTACAAATGTCCACCTGCGTCTGATTGACGCATGTCTGACACACCACTCTGCAACACCATTGAAACTTACATCTGCATTTTGTTTCTGTTTCTTTTGTGTAACTGTTATAACCACGACCGCAACAGAGAAAGTCACAACTTTCAGACCCATGTGAACCTTTTCTGAAACGAAAAAGACTAAATGAAAGAAACATGAGGAGAAAGTCATGTTAAAAACATGGTAATAGACACCGTTTTCCCACTGTGTTAATCAACGCACTATCAGCACATCTATTTGCAGTAACTTCCTCATACTCTAATTGAAAGTAATCCTAACATCAACAAGCGTTGACATAATTTTGAACTCACACGAATCCCATTTTTTTCCCTCTAACTTTCTTGTCTCATGTCCTAACTGATGCCGTAGCATTTCAACAAAAGAACGATGACCTATGCAATTTAGCCCTATTCTGATGTTTGTGCGCTTCAATTTCCTTATTAATGATAGCAACAGAACTAATCTTAAATTGAATTTAATCAAAATTACTTCAAAAGTAATGACAGGAAAAAGAACCTGCATATTCGCCCTCTGGTTCCCACTGTCCCCTGAGCTCTGTTTTCAACACAGTAATCAGGACTGTCATCCAGAAAAACAAGTTCTGTTTGTAAAGCACGATTTTTCCGTCCTCCACCTTTCCCTCGATCTCTTTTTCCTGGTTGATTTTTAATTTGCATATTGCCACGTGCATTAATCTAGAAATTATTCTCTTATAACTTCAATTTTTTCTTTAAACTATTGTCAAAAACCAATCTATGTCTTGAGAAAATCAATTATTACCTGAATCCGTCTTGCAGTATGATATTTTCCCAGTAAAACAGCTCCCATTTGTCGCATAGTTGGCAACTGCATCCAACATGTTTTCATGTTACAAGAACCACTCACTCCATGGCATTTGCACTTCGGACGAGTATTTCGTTTCAGCAACTAAAAATCAATTTTATCAAGAAACTAAAATACTCGAAAGATACAAAATACAACTTTTAAATGTGAGTTCCTAATATATCTGTACAATGTCTTGAAATTGAAGAAATGATTTTGACACGTGGATGAATTGAAAAAAATAACTAGAAATAGAATGTGAAAGTTATACGAAAATCCAGCTATGTACGATTTCGGTTGAATTTATTTAATAATTAATGACAAAGCAAAGAACATACCCGCCTACCAACCTCGTTGTTCCACCGGTTCATCAATGAACGTCCGTGATCAGTGGAACGTTTGGGAAAGCCCTCTTCTTTTTCTCGAACATCGATGAAATCACGACTAAATCTGTAGCCATACTCAATATTATCACCACAGCCTCCCCAAGTCCACTTCTCATTAACAGTATTAGGCCGTGGTGCTTGACTACAACCACATGACTGCAACAAACCGAGACGACATCGCCGGCCTATCTCATGCGTTACACCAGCTGACAGAATCGAATACGTATAAGCAGCTTCTCGTGAACCTAAAAATAAGACCACTCAACATCTGATCTGTCGTTAAATCAATTTATTCATAGACTGATAAAGCTCCCGCTGCTTCTAACTCTTACCTTTATTATACTCAGACTTATGTAAATAGAAATTTTATAACAGCTTATTCATAGAGATAAAACTTGCCACTTTACTTGAACGGAACAATCAGATACAGTATATCTCAAGTTTGCTTACTCAAATTGACCCGCATGCAACTATAAAGTGGCACTTTTGTGTTTGCATTTGACTTCTATAAGCAGTGGCATCAAAGCATGTGTAATTGTCTGTGTGATTTCTATAGCAGTTTAACCGTCCACCCAATTCTCATAAGAAACTTGTTGGAATGGACAGGTTGAAGAGCTAACCGATTTTATGAACTGGACCAAAGTAACCAGAGCCGTACGGTGTAGAACAGTTCCACCGTTCGTGACGGAACTGATGCTGACATTCCTGAAAAATAAATCTAATGAAGACTAATAAGTATCTTGACAAGTAACTTTGAAAATTGATTACTGCTCTTCAAGTATACTATGAAAGACGATAATTTAAAGTTTAAGTTCAAAATTTGAAAAAAATTTTCAGAGTCTAACATTTAACGAAAAATCATCAGTTCTGTTTCTGTAAACGTTACAATTTTGTGTCTTCAAGTTGAGTCAGTATTATTCCATAGCGTCTACTCAATGGTATCTCATGCGACTGTAACAAGTACAGCTAAAATGCGATACATCCACTTACGAACATCCCGAAGTGCACAGTATAGCATTAAATAAGATTGTTGTAATTATTTATAATTTTCATAACGATATTAATGAAAATTACAAAAATAGTACATTGCGAGGAGATAAAGCAAGGCAATAGACAAGATTTAAATTTTTTTTTGGGAAGAGGCGCATTTTAAAATAACCAAGAGCAAAGCCATAAAAGCAGAACTAATTAGCAAAGTGGAAGGTGAAAAGTTACTCCTTTTTTTTTTCTTTCACTTACAGTTCAAAAACTGATAGAAAATTATTTTTTGTGCAACGTAAGCCATCTCATATAATCTTTTAATTCCATCTATATACCTTAATTAATCCTTTAATACTTTAATATACTTTACCATAATTACTTAATCTTTCTCTAATTTTTCCTCACCATCTATCTACTTTTACAAATCTGCTCTTTACTTCTTTCTTCTAATTGCTATCCTTCCTCATTTCCAAGAAATCTTCTAAGCACTTTCATGATGGCCTTACTGGTTTTATATCGAAGATGCTCAACCAAATGTTAGCGACTTCAGTTCTCAATAACATATTTCATATTTTATGTATGATATTGCATAGCTGTACAGTGTTGATAGTTAGTAATAATATTTCTGCCAATAAGTATTTAAGCAGTATTTTTATATCAATTAACAAATCAGTTTTTTAACCTAGCAAACTGAAACTTCCATCTCAATAACATCTAAAGGATGTTTAGAAAGGTGTAAACTTTGAGAAAAATGCGACTCCTCCGCCAGTTCTTGAAATCATTTTGGAAAATATTTCGGAGAATCTACTTGCTCAGGTATAAAAATTCTGATTTCGAAAGCCTTTTTCCTTCTATACGGCTTGTACTTCCTAACTCCAAAAAAAATCTTTTCATCAATAAATAAATGTGGCAGAAAATTTCTGCCAAGTAATCGAATCGTTTTGATTTATACTTCATGCATAAATAAAACAGAATTTTTTCATTTTAGGCTTTTCTAAACCTTTTTTATTGTAAATTCCTCTTCCCTTACCTTCTCTGTATACCAGCTTTAATGTCCAATAATAAAAAGAGTGCTAATAAATAATAATTCTTCCAGTTTGTTGAATATATGAAATTACCAGAGCAATCATTCATTTCTTTCCTTATCTCATTTCAGTTCCCTGCTTTTTCACCTTTTTGATAAACCCATGAATAACGCAAAATCAATAAATTATATCTATCTTTGATAAGTTGATTAATGATTAATAGCCATCAGAAGCAACATGGGACTCAAACTTTAATCACTTCATATTTCAACAGACTAAATCTACTGACGGTTTCAGCCATGTATTACTCTACTACTTTTCACACATGTATTTCAACTACTGAAATATCCCAAACTCTTTCGTAACGAAAATGCCATATTAACTCTTGTAAATTACTGGCATTAGTTAGAAGCCACAAAATATGCTTATTAATACTTTATTTGTTTGTTTCTAATAGGTTGAAAGAGATCCTATAACATTTGTAGATTAGCTTGGAGCTTTGTTCAGTTATACCCAATCGTGCAGTGAAATATTTTTGGTGAAAAATTTACAACCTTTAGCATATTGTTTTTTTGACCACATCACTACTCACTCATTTTTCCGAAAATACTACCTAGAAGATGATAGTACTCGTAAATTATAAGTCCAGTGTTTCGACAAATTTTTAATGAAAATTTAGAAATGTTGTGAGACAAAAGTGACAAACACAAAAACTAACAGCAATTGCGGCTTTAGCACCAGCGCCCACAGCGGGCATATGATCCCGAAACAATTCACATATACGAGCTTGCCCTGGCGATAAGCCTTGCAATGTTAAGCAAGTTGGCCGAGCATTACTTCCAGCTAGCAAATTTGCTGTACTTAGTTGAGCAACTGAAGACCTATAATTAACATTAGCAAAGTCTTCTGCTTTCAAGGCTTTTTAAAAATTATGACTGGGAATTTTAAATTACAGCAAAGAATATATAGTTCTTCTTTTAGCAAATGTACGGTAGTAAGAAACAAAATTAGCAGATTCGACAGCAATTCCCAATTCCTAATATTATTAAAATTGCCTTAGAAAATGAATTTTCGAGAAGCATGAAGAAATGAACGGAAACACCATTGATGTTCAATCCATCTGTCTGCTGTTGGTGACGCGGCTGATTAGCAGACTTACCAAGAAGTTCATGATGTTAATCATGTCGGTCGCTTAGCCATTAGCTTAAACCTACCAATGGGTTACATTTTCGGTGATTCGTGAAACACAACCATATAAGTAATTTTTAATGTGCCAAAGTTTTTTAGACTTGCAATGTCCATTTTTTAGTTAGCAACTGTCCTACCGAACAAATTATAAAGCGTTAACTTGTTTTCTGTTTTATATTCAAAATATCATGTTTAAGTCCATTGAGTTGTCTTCTTATTTACATAAGGATTAGCACTAACTCAAAAACTTTAAACTATAAGCAGATCTGACTGCTTGAAAATGAAAACTGGAACTAACCACCATGAAGCATCTATAACAGCACTGACAATTATCAAAGAAGGGAATAACAGAAGCCAGTAAATCAATAAAAAGTAGTGAATAGTTCGCATCTGAAAGTTTTTACATTTCGATCTGAAGTGAATATTTGAGCGGCACAAATAATGTACAAGTTATTAGAACATCGTACGGAAAAATTAACGTCACTAAAATATAGTAGACTGAATATTAATTAATGATAAAATCTATATTTGAAACCTAATCAAACTATTAAAATCCTGAATGTAACTCTGCAATTACTGAAAAAAGTTTGGTGCGAGTGATAATTATTCAAAATAACTGAACTGTTCTTCAAAAAATTCAGCACTTTGAACTAATTTTAAGTAATACTTCCGATATTTGTTTTGTCATTTAATATTAATTAATCTTGAATGATTTCCATTCCGTATCTAATTTCAGCAAATTTTCCCACTTAGAAAAATTTTCATACTAATTCTGATGTACCTATTCGAAGATTTGTAACAAATATCGACTGATGCCCTAGTATCACTAAAAAGTCTGAAGCTGGACGGAGAAAATGAAAGGCACAATTTGATTGCCATTTTGAAACCAGTGGATGTTGTCATTCATTACAACTGCAATGAATGACAACGTCCACTTGGTAAGCAATCAAAAATATGAATATAAACAGAAAGAAGCGTAAAGCGAAAATGAGAAAGCTCAGTATAAAAACATTGAAATGTAGAGGGAAGAAGCGAAAAATTGTGGCACCAAAGCTGAACATTTGCTGAAATGATAAATGAGTCTGATCGAGTTTAGCTTGAACTCACCATTAGCATATACATATATATATATATAGCTAAGAGATATAGTAAACTTTGTGAAAATTTTTACAAGTGCAAATAGTAAAATAATTTTCCAAGATTACAATGCCTGCCATTTCGTAATTATCTTATAATAATCTAAATCTTTTACCTCAAGCAGCTAAATTTCGGTAGGAAAATGACAAGGTGGTAATTCAATTTCTCGGCTCATTTTGTTATATTAGCATGTATGCACATAAGCATTATGCTATAGTTTCTGTTCCAGTACAATGCAAATGGATATCTAACAAACCAGGGTAGGCATTTGCGTTTTCCCGAATGCTAGTGTAAATTGGGTTACCTAAATTGTAAATTCCAAATTCCCGATCGACAGACCAAAATTTGCTATCACCCAAATATTTAATTTATATATGCTGTGATCCTAAGACGACATTGAAACTCCATCAGTGAGACATAATTAGTCTATTTCCTACAGATTATAAAGCTATATTTCTGTGCAGCAATGTAATAAAATCATTTCACGATTTTTCCGTGCTATTCCGCCATATCTTAGAAGGACATAAGTTATTCCTGAAGTTCTATTAGTAAGATGGTTTATTTTCACTTTACAAACTTACAATTTTCCAAACAGTAGAACTGATATAACTGCTAAGAGGAACATGCCAGCAAATCCACAAGAAAAAAATGAATTCATGAATTCATCAGTTTTTTCATTTAATTAACTCTTGTGAGAACGAAATCTTTTTAAAACAGTTTGCGTTTCAAGTGATCTAATTCCACAAGCAATAGTTTATCGCATGAATTTAGAGGCTTTAAAGTTTCGAGAATTGTAATTGCTAAAGATCATGCTGCTCAAACGTTTTGCCTTATACGTTTTGCTTTATAGCTCACTTTATAGCTTAAACTTATACCTTATACCTCAAAAGTTTTGCCTTATTGCTCAAACGTTTTGCTTTTATAGCTCACTAGATACTTTGAACCAGGATTTGGGAACCGGGATTTAGATGGGCAAACCGGAGGAAGGTGCGGATGCTATGACAAGTAAAGAGACAAAGAGCTAATGGAGGCAAATGAATGGGAGGAACAAGAAAAGTGAAGACACTATCCGCTATTTCTTGTAAACAACAAACCAAACGTTACGTGAAAATTTTGAAGTGTTTTTGTTTTAAATCTTTGGTTGGGATATCCAATTATAAGACCATATACGCCATATGACTGTCAGAGACAAATTTAATGTGAGTAAATCAGAAAACTTTCTTGCAACATTTAATAATAACATTGTGAGCAAATAGAGCAAGAATGTGAAAGAAGAGAAAAGAGTTCAACACTTACTTGTCATTTTTCATGATTGCTAAAAGTATCAATTTTTTTGTGAAACCATATTTATCTGACTTCGGTATACAATACTACAAAATGAAGTGCTACTGCGATTACTCAGGGATATTTAATATGGATGAAAATTCATATAACTATTAGTTAGTGTCAGCTATCATCAAATCACCGTAAAGTTTGCGGTAGTATTAAATGTATATATGTAACTGTCAGACAAGTGTTAAAAATATTAATCATTGCTGTGATGTTCAAAACAGCAACATTAATGAGGCTATCTTTCTATTTATCACATATCTCTTAGACTGTTTATTACTCCGAATTTAAAATTAATCTGCTCTGTGATATTAAAGAGGCAACTGAATGGTAAAAATGGAAAAATATAAAAAAATTGAGAACTGTGGATGGAGCGCAGTGATGGATCAGCCCATGATCAAGTGAAAAGGCTGAAAAGAAAGCGGAGAGAGCGGGGATGTGAGGAGGGGAAAAATGCTTTGGTTTGATGCCGAGTGGCGGAAATTCTGAGATTGCTAAGATTGATGATTCTTTTCTCACTTGCTCCCTGAAAAGATTGATTATTTCATCGATTGAACAGTTGGGAGAAACTTTCTGCACCAGCAGTAGGGACAGCTGGAATGAAGCAAGGATAGACAGATAGATGGATGGGTGAATGAATGGAAGAAATAAGTTTGTTTCCGAGAAATTTGAAATATAAGGATCGACATCTTGTTTCCACCATACATTTATACTGTATTGATGTCAAAAATTCTTCCTGGACTTGACATATTCCTCAACTATTAATTGCATCAATGTATTAATCAACATGGAAAGTTTTGCAACAATGATCAGCAGTCAGCAAAATAACTGTGCCACTACTGTATAGACCGAACAAACGATTGATAGTTAGTTATCATTGATGTTCGGCAATTATAGCCAGATCTGATAATTTTCTTGCAACGAGATGAATTATTCAAACATCTACAAAGGAACCTTTTTTTCAAAAGAGGCTTCGGGCAAAGTTTTGTGCAAATGAAATCGTATTACTTTGAAAATCTAAATTTTCACTGAGCTTGGGAACAGTTATTACTTCGATGCAAGTCTTATTTTTCTTGCCTTCGTCAATTTGTTCCCTTGTTCCAGTAAAGTGAATCTTCTAACATTGCATAATAAGAGGATAAGAATAAAGAGTGGAAGGAAATCGTTGATTATGACACAATCAGTTGTGATAAAGATAAGATTAATGAAAAAATATAATGGTGCTCACAGAAACAGCCAAAAGATGAATTTTTGGAGACCTATCAAATTAAAACTTGATTGAGGGACATATTTTGCTTTTAATTTAGTGCAAAAATTGTCTTAAAGTTGCAATTTCTAACTTTTGCAGAATTGCAAAACAAAATTTACGTTTCTTTGAATAGTAAACTTCCTCTTTTAGGTAATCAAAATGTGTAACAAATATGATAAATGGAAAAATTTTATTACTAGAATAAAGAAAATGACTGAAACTAATGGAAATTTTTTTAGATTTCAAATAAAAGAACTCAGGCAGTTATCTCACACAATTTATCTATACTTTGAATCCAATTACAATTGCAAAAAATGAAAGTTAACAGGATCAACTAAGATATTTACAGTGGTAATTTAATTGTCGTAATTAGATTTATTGCTCACCGATGTCATGAAAATCAGTCCGTTGGTTTTACCATTCCAAAGAAAATTTAATTTTTTATGTCACGTCCAGATGATGTGGAATTCATTCCCACTAGGTGAACAATCATTAAATTTATTGCCTGGCGATTTTTTAATACTTTAATTTTGTTTAAAATGGAGATAAGGATGTTTTATGAATTAGTCGAGAAGAAATATGAAATACGTTAAATCAACTGTTTTGTTCGAAAATAAGATCAGCACGATATGTTAATCAAAAAACATTATACTTTGGGAAAATTCAAAAATGTATAAGAAATGAGAAGGATATGGGAAGAAGTAGGATTGAAATCATGGTGAGTGATGTACGTTATTTTAGTATGAATGAGATGAGATGAATTAAGGGAAGTAAACCAGCTGAGAAGTACAAAGTAACCTACATACATTTACCAGACGACCACTTCTCTTACTTTTTCAAATTTTATTTCAAAAAATGTCCGCATAGCTTGGATAATTTGATGACAAGAAGAGAGGACTGCTTTTATAACCATTTTTGATATGAACTTCAAAAAAAAAATTTGATTTCATATTTGGAGTTTAAATGAAATAATGATCAGTGGGAAAATGTTTTAAATTGAAAAGAGGAATTATTTTGAGTGACTAGAAAAAGCGAACATTGATAATCATTCAATAACAGTAAATGCGTAAAAATTAAAATAATGGTAAACTTCCAGAACTTGACAAACGATTATGCAACAATTACAATAGCGCTGAAAGATAATCCTGATTAGTATAATTAAAATACGCATGGCAGACATAATATCAATCAGTAATAATTTCTTAATACAGACAAATACAAAATATAACTGATAGTACTGAAAACGTTTTTTTTCAGGACAACAGAATGGAATGTTCTTAAAAGTTATCTAAATTTCCATTTATATAGCACCATTACAGTTACTAGAAATAATGTAATTTGTCACCCACACATTTTTCTGCAAATGAGACAATTCATCATTCTGAATAAGCGAAATCTGGTATCATTGGTGATCCCTTATATAATTTTAATGCATTACCCTGAAACAAACATTGTCAAATAGACAAATAACCCAAGCAATAGCTCTTTTTATCTTACATATTTTTGCTTACACAATTTCCTTATTCGCTCTTTGTCATGTGTACATCAACTGATAAAAAATATAACTCTGAAATAACTGCAACTATTAAATATTACTGTTAGATGTAGATTCAAGAAGCTTGAACTTCGGATTTCAGTGTGTTTCATGATTCCATCCACAATACAGTTGATTAAAACAAAAATGTTACATCAAGAAATAAAAATTGACCATTGCCATCATTGCTATTGATACAGCAAGCTACCACAATGGTATCAATCATCAGCCTGTTGCGTTGACTGGCCTAATATTATCTGTTACTATAATTAGGAAAAGAGTAATAAATCCTCACTCAAATGTAATGTGCCTCTGCTGCAACAGCACAAATATTTTGCCTATTCCAATAAATCAAATTTGGCGATGGTTTACTGCTAAGGTCACACCATTCTAAATACTATCTCTTTGTTTGGTCCCTTTCTTAAGCTCGTAGCACTATTTTCTTTTTTAAATCACTAATCTTACTGGTTGCTTTCATTTGTATCTTGTACACGCTTGTTTTTTGCTTGATTTAGATGATGCGATTTAAATAGCACTGAAAATATTTGTTTGAAATAATAATAATACTGTTATTGACAATTAAACATGACAAAAATGATCTTCAATCGCTAAATTTGACAGAAAACTTTTGATTGATGAAACATTGTTAAAAATTATAAAAATCGATAATGCAGAAATTTTTATTTTCGTTCATTCGTTTAAAGCTGCTTTATGAATAACGGATAGAAACAAATAAATGGATTCTCTCCAACAAGAAGAAATATTTTAATTAATCAGAGAAATAAATGCACAGTTAAATAGGACCCTACATTTATTGCAAAAAAGTAGTGGAAAAATTAAAAGTCAGTGAAAGCTTATTGAAAAAACTAAGACCCTAAATACATTATTCATTTTCAAAAATTCCATATCAACTTATGATCCCTAAACTTTTCAAGGTACCACATAAATGTTGACTAGCATTCATGATTGCTACTTGGAATAGCATAAGATTTGAACAAAAGCATGGAATGTTAACGTGATTTGAAAAACAGGGAAGAAAAAAATCGATTCACAAACTATTTGATGCATCGTTTTTAGTAAGGGTTTCACCAATCTCTCAGAAGAAATTAAATCTCAAACTATAATTACTATTAATTGAACAGGAAAAATAAAATGAAGCGATGAGGATGAAGCATCAACAAGACCTTGATGAGAGGCAGATATTGCGCGACATGGAAATACGATGTGGACCAAATGACACTGTTTGTCTTTCTGATTATGTGCTTATCAGTTTACTACATCTTCCAAACCATTGCTCAGCAGAACTGTTTGCAGAGTCTATTATTTCTTTTCATCTTATTTTGATGACTCCTCATCTTTTCTACACTTTCACATTCACTGGTAGTTTATCGAGGTTTAGGACTCCCTAGTTCTGACTCTAGTGACATTTAATTTTAGGATAAGGGGAGAAGTGGTAAGTTAATAAATGATCGTATAAAATGTTAATAAATGAACATATAAAACGGAAATACATCAATTAAGACAACATCCTGATTTTATAGATAGAATAGTGAAATGTAATCTGTTGATTAGATTTCAATTTCTTTTTTATGAATTTGAAAAAATTTTGTTTATTCTTAAACTTGCAACCGTTGCAATTTGTAAGTCAGCCAGATTTGAAATATGCACTAATGCATTGCTACAGAAACATTACGAATGAAAGAGAAGCATTACAGAACTTATTTAAACTAGCTAATCTGAAAATTTTAGAATTTAATCGGCGTTATATCTTCATAAAGAAATTTCGTAAAAGACGATGAAGCGTTCCTTTTTCATAAAACAAGCGAACTTCACACAAACCTCGAAAAATTGAATTAATACCATGGAATATCTTCGGTCACAGCGCACTGTAGCAGCTTTCGTCAATATTTTGAAGGATAACCCGTAATGCAATTAAAAAAGTTAATGTATTCTGTTTTTTTGAAGTGAGCTAAATTAGAATTAAAGCAGTTAGCACAAAGGTCTGTATGTGTGTATGTATATGCATGTGTGTGTGTGTGTGTGTGATAAATCAATTTTGGGAAATTGGGGAGTTCTTAACATAGGTGTTAAAAAATTTTCTCTGCCTTTCTCGTTGATACGTTAACAAGCCAGTGAGGACTGTTGAAATGTGGCAGTTGCGAAAAAAAATCCCATAAAAAAAGGTTCATGCTACATCTAATCGAAAATGAGTGCTTTGAAAGCAGAATCATACCTGGATAACGATTACACGGAATCGAGAACTAGAATTAGAAGATTAGAGGTTGTGCACATTGTTGCACAGAAATTCGGTTCATATTAAGCGAGAAATGCATTAAAGGAGGTTGTACTACTATCGGAAAGAGCAATAAAATGTTTGTACATAAATCTAATTTGGCCCAGTCTGTGACATTTATTTGCAGAAGGAAGTGACTATTGCAAATGTTGATGTTTTTAATGGAAAAAAGGAGATTCCTGCTTAGAAAACTGTTACTAACTATTAATCCTAAAAAACAATATGCTTACCGCAAGTTATTTCTACCATCTTCTTTATCAGCTGACAACTATTTGCTTACATTCGCAAATAACTTGTGGTTTCAATGATTCTTGATGGTCATATTAAGCTTTTAGCAAAATCATAATAATTATAGATTGTCTGATTTGTAGCACATTCTATTCCCCAACAGTTCTTGGAAAATCATTTTTTTAAGGTGAAGCATTATGTCTGCGACAATTTTTTCCTACACTTTAACATAATTTTCCACACAAATTTCCACATTTGTCATAATTCAACAGTTGGTAATTTTTTTACCAATAATTTGGGAAATTCTTTAAAATTCTTTTAAAAGTCTTTCAAAAATCAAGGAAATATAAAATAAATCGTCTTTTTTGTTTCAGCAATAATGTTACCACATTTTTCTTCATTCTGAAACTAGTTATTGCTCTGATAGAAAATACAAACTTGGGACAAATGAAACCTGAAATTACTTTGAGACTTACTGGGAACACATTTATTGTGTTGGTAAAGTCTGCATTGCAAGCATTGCTTTAAACAAACAGTCCAACTAATCATCATTCGTGTCATCGTTACGTTTGACAGTTCTTTTTTTACCATTCATTTCTAAATTTATACAGAAAAGAAGGAAAAAGTCCTCTAGGAATTTAAACGTATTATTAAATGAATTCTTAATTTGTTTGTAGCAAAATTAAATGCATAAGAACGAGTACTTTACTTCATTGTTAATTCTACTGAAGGTTGAGGGTGGCGAATGCAAAATTTGTTTTATGGGATAGCATGGAATTCACCCCTAACGCGTCAGAGCGTAATTTCTTACTGAGGATAGAACCAAGAGATAAAGTAGTCCGCTCCTTTTCTTTTTTAATGATTATTTACCAAAGCTTTAGTAACGAGAAAGAAATGACAAAAGTAATGTTTACACTCTCTCTAACCAATAAATTTTTAGCTGACATTTACTGGTGATGTTACAAGCGAAATACATGCTTGCATAAAGCTGACAAACAAAAGTGATTCACGTCAAGCATTCAAAATAAAATGTACAAGGAATGATTTATTTCGTATAAAGCCAGCTACGGGAATTCTCGATTATGGACAAACCATTTACGTTGATATAACATACAAGTTCAGCATTTTCCTGCTTTCATACTTGCTTGTTCTGATTTCCTTACTTGAAGAAAAAAAAAGCAACACTTTTAATCATTGCATAACAGACTTTTCAAACTTTGCTTAAAACAAGAGAGAGTGAGAAAAACTATGTCCAACTGAACATTTTTCAAATTACCTTTGTGTTTGAGATGGTAGTTATTTTTTAAATTAAGATCTTTTGGATCGTTTTAAATGTTTTTAAATATTGACGGTAGATCAAAAAGTGATTGAAATATTTTTTTTGTATAATAAATCTGAAATTTAGTGAGATCAAATTAAAGCTTAGTAATGGATTTTTGCAGATGCATTAATAATCAAGTGCCGGAATCCAACAGACATCACTTTGGTATATATCATATACCAGCACCAGAAGGATCAACATGCTCTAGTGCTTGGGCTGAACATTATGGGCCTCCACAAGGAGAACTTCGAATGAAAGTATCTGTTAATGAATTCCTCATTTTAAATTTGTAGTTCTAGTATTTTAAATTTGATTTGGTAGAATTCAACTATCCGACACACTGGTTACCTGACTGAATTCATTGTCTATCTTCGGTATTTAGGCCACACGGACAAGCCAGGCAAATGATTCATAAGGAAGCTTCCAATGTCAGCGGTGAAAACGTATCGTTTAAATCTTGCGCCGATCAGGCGATCGTGATTGTGTACATGCAGCATGTTTCCTAATGCCTCGACATATATGGGCCTGGGCTCTGCTGGCTCCTTAACATTTCTTTAATCCCTTCTGATTAAACTGTCCAAGGATCGTACAGTGAATGTCTACCGAATGAATCCATTATTGTTTCAGGTCTTTTTTCAAAATGCAAAAAAGCGATTACCATCTGAAAACAGTGGCGAGAAAGAGAATGCAAAAAATTTAAATTCAAAGAAAAACAAGAAATCGACTGGAATATGATAGTATCCATTCAGGATGTGCCGAAATTAAGCACAATTGACAAACATGATAAAACTAAAGTAAAAAATTATTAATTCAAAATTTTCTTATTCATCAGTTGCATTCATCAACCATGTTAGGTTGTTTTTTTTTGGGTCAGTTCTCTCAGAATATTGATTGCAAAATCCCTCCGCACTTCTTTGCAACAACTTATCATGTGATCTTAGTGTTTCGTGTTTATAATCATAGATTTAAAAAGTACACTATTAATATTCATCAGAGCAATCAAATGCAACGGTTAAAATTGTCAGGAGATGCATCCATTATAATAATCTCCCGCGTCGCTCAGTAATAGACACAAGACTTCATTTAGCATTCTGCTCAGAAATAATCTATCTGATCAAATCACCGAGAGAGCTTCTTCTAGCTGGGCAGTCAATTACTACACACTTCCTGGCTAATGCAGCAGCTGCCTCATGCGCCTTTTTTTCGCTATTAGCTGCTAGTCTGGGCTGCGCAGTTGTTATTGATGGCTAGCTTGCTGGTATAGATTAGTGGGGAAGTATTCCTCACTGGTATTGTTGTGTCTATCTAGCCAAGTCCAGTTAAATAATTTCGATCCTAAATTTACGGATCAGTATCGGTTATTCTCGGGCGATATGTCGGAAGAAACGGATGAAGAAGCTTTGAATGAGGAAGACTGGCGTTACAAATACCGCTCAGCTTTCACCTACGCTCCATATAATGATTTGGATAAAATGGGATACGAAGCTCCGAAACGTTATCCAACTCAGGTTCGCCATTATGGCTAATGAATTTTGTTTTTCAGTGTTTAAAGTTTACTTCAAAGTATAGTCGCAGCCTAAGAGGCCACGTTAAGTTTATAATATATTTGGTAATTATGAAAATATACTGTTCTGGTTTCCAGAAATATTAAACATCATGAAGTTTGCGCTATTAACAGGATAGTCCCAAGAAAGATCTTCAAAAATACTGAGTGTAGTTAGATTTCATGCAATTCATAGCAATAAAATGTCTTATTTTTGTTGTTTTTGACAGGTCGGTCCACGATACTGCCGATATTCGTATTCTGTTACCGAGAAAAAATTTATGGAAAAAGCACCGCTTAATATATATACCACCGCTATTGAAAGTATTTTTGTTGTATTGGCATTTCTGCTATTCCTAATAATGCTTCCTTTCTCCCTTATTTTTTTCCTAAAGGTTAGTTCAATACATCCTTCACGAAGTATATCGTTTTCGAATGCTTGTATTCAGTCAATTTTTGACTTGTTTGAATCCCTAACTTCAAGTTTTTCACTGAAACTAACTGATTTATGTGGTTCTAGTCCCATAAGTACTAAATAGTCAGATAAGTTTTGATTCCTCAAGGAACCACTGAAAATGCCGTAATGATAGTAAATTTTACTTTTTAATCCAATTTCAGTTTGTCGGTGATTTTGAACGTCTCATTATACTTCGGCTTGGTCGAGCACAAAAAGCACGTGGACCAGGTGCAACGGTAGTACTACCATGTATAGATACATACACAAAAGTGGATCTTCGCGTGAATGCATTTAATATACCGCCTATGCAAATAATAACTTCCGATCGGGGTCTAGTGGAGCTTGGAGCTACTGTTTTCTCGCAAGTAAAAATTAATTCCTTAGCATGAGTTGCTTTTGCTTCAAGAGCGAGGTAATGGAAGCTGGCGGAAGGCATATACCAAGATCAATCGCTACCAATCTGATCAGCGAATGAATTATACAAGATAATTTCGTTACTGGTACTTGAGGCCTTTTCTAAGGAATAATATCGTTTTCACTTCATTTAATGTGCAACTGTAGCACCTCTTGGATATGCTTCACAATCTTCTGGAATTCTCTGAAGCTTGCTGAACTTCTAGAACTTTTCGTTCCTCAGTAATTCCTTACTGTTGCCACCACTGTACTCAGGTTAGAAAGCAGAAGAGAGGGAATTCTCGTTAGCAGCTTTTGAGAAATTGTTTAGGTGAAAGATGCATTGGCAGCAGTTTGTGCAGTACAAGAACGAAATCGATCAACTCGTATCTTATCTGTTGCAACATTGCATCGCTTGATTTGCAAACTATCAGTTACGGAGATTACATCGAGTTCGGGTCGTAGACAACTGTGCGAAAACATGCAGGTTCTGAAAGATTTTGAAACATTCTATTATCCCACGGTATAATAAGACGATAATGGCAAAGAAATAAGTTTTCACGATCAGAGTAATCTTTTATGGACGAAGTTTTCAACCTCTTTTTACGATATTTCCCATATAATTTTTCTTTATAATCTTGTGATTAGATTGAAGAAAACTAAACTGTTTTGAATGAAAGTTATGAGACAGATCATTCAGAAGTTTTAATAATGCATTTTAAAGTAACTAGCAGTTCAGTCAATCATTTCATACAGGTTGAACTTGGCGCGCTCACAAACGCGTGGGGTGTTGAAATCACCAAAGTAGAATTATCGGAAGTGAAAGTGATTAAAGAAGGCGAAAACATGGCTTTGGCTACTTTCAATAAGATAGGTTTTGATCATGTGTTGACAATGATTAATATAATCACAATTTTACGACTCCTATTTGAACTCTTGGAATCTTAACGAGGAGAATCTTTCGTGTTTCAACTACAAAAATGTGAAGCAAAAATCAAGCCTTTATAATACAACTAGTTACTACTTTGTAAAGTGAACTAAAACTTTTAGTTTTGATAAGTATGCCAATGATTTTAAGGTACTACAGAAAGTAACAAGTTTGCTTCATTTGGGAAGCAAGCAGTGGCTCAAAAACTCATCGAATTATTGAATTTCAGGTGTTAAAGTCAGAACTAGGTTTTCGAATTATTGAAATGATAGGCGCAACACAGGAACTTGTCATGTTACAACAGCAAAAAGAACAATCACAACATCAAGAGCAGATCGAAAACCATATAAGAAAAAATAAAAATGATTTATCTGGAGAAAAGCTGTGCCAAAAGAGCGAATTGAGATGCGGTCCGAATAATTCTTTGGAAAATTTAAATATCGATCGTTTACTCTGTTCTTTGACAATGGTTATCGATAAGGAGTTGGTAACCGCTGTAGGGTATATCTTTCAAGTGAACTGTACAGAATTTGGTCAATTTTATGTGGATTTAAAAAACGGCTGTGGACATTGTTGCGAAGGCATTAGTCCAACAGCTGATGTTACTTTCTGGTTGAACCGTGAATTGTTGTTTAAAATTTTAGAGAAAAAAGTAACTCCGACGAAGGCTTATTTGGATGGTTCCTTACGAATACAGGGCTCAATTAAAGCAGCTGTTAGGCTAACCTTGCTATCAGATCGTTTAAACTGTTTGCTGTAATCATTATGAAAAGTTGGCTATTCAGCGCATTCAAACACATTCTAGCTTAGAGATGATAGTTTTTGTCATGATTTTAAGTCTGAAATTAGCGTCATAAATCTTCCAAAATCTGGAATCTTAACCTTTTTGTCATTCAACGTCTTGTGAGCATTCAGCTGCTTATTTTGAAAATTTCCCTACTAATGTATAAAATGATATCTGGAGATTAATCGGAACTCTGATATAAATCTTTTCTAAATAAAGTATCTCACCGTTTATTTTGCATGAAAACAACGGCAGCACTATTTTTTTAGTCTATCTGAGTACTACTCAGAATGGATTAAGTCTAATTAAATTTATTACATTATAATGAATATTTAATGAAACGCAAACACCAACACTATACAAGCTTCATATGCTATGCTAAGTAACTGAAATGCGATCAAACGTTGAATAAATCTTCAGATGATTTATAGATTCAAAAACGTTCTTTTTTTGCACAAACCTAAGTTTCAAACTAGTTGCATTCGCACTTTTTGATCCATTTTTTTTCGCTTTTTCTTTCTATTAACAGTGATTTCTTAGACTAAATTCTGATACTTAAAATCATTTAGTGGCTTATGAACGCAAAAGTTTAAATAATTTTACCATTCCAAAAATTGTTGGTTCGATTTCAAAAACGACATTTCTGTTTTGTCTACCGCATGTCAACCTTCCTTGAATTTACCGGACGGTACTATTCAATTTTGCAGAATTTTGCTGCCAAAATTCTTTGTTGTGAAAGGTTTGTTGAATTCCATTGTCTGGAAGAGTTATTATGTTAGCTTATCACGGAAATTTTAATTCTGTACAGCGGCAAAATTTAAAAACGCATCCCAAATACAGTCTTTTTGACATAACGTAAACAAAAAAAAAACACTAATCCCATAGTGATAAGATAAGACAATTTTTAATGATAGGAGTGAGCCAGATGATTTCATAGGGGACCATTTGTGCCATTAGTGACGTGAGACTTCGTAGAGTATGCGGTTAACGTGGCACTGTATCGCGAAAGGTTACATTGATGGGTGGGAGTACGGGGTGGATTGTTGTCACATAATTGTTGACTGCTGCATGTAGTTGTAAGTCGCTTCTCACTGTTGCTTGTCAGGCAGGAGAATTTTTACGCGGACTGTTTGTGCGGATTTCTGTCCATAAGTAAGGCGAAATTATGAAGATTTTTAAATATTTGTTGTTGTCGAGCTCTTTGCACAATATTCATTGAAGTCATTTCTCAGAATGATTGCTAACAAATGCAGAGTATAACAGTCGCATCCTCTCGTTTCTCTCATTTATTTATTTTACAGCACTTTAGAAGATACACGTAGTTTATAAGGATACAAGTAGTTTATAAGGATACACGTAGTTTATAAGGATACACGTAGTTTATAAGGATACATACATGTAGTTTATAAGGATATCGAAGGAGATACATACATGTAGTTTATAAGGATATCGAAGGAGACTTATAAGAAATGAAACGAACAAATAATTCACTGAAAATATCTTCCTATCATGCTACTGTCGAAGAACTTAGTATTTAATTACTATGTTTTTCACAAATATCAGTGATATTTTTAACAAAATGTCCATTCTCTTTTGTATTTAAAACTTCCTTATCGATATAAATATATGATTTCTGTAAGTCATGAGTGAAATGCAATATGGCTTTGGATCTGGCACTACATTGTCCGTCTTCAAGCGGTATCAATTTCACTGATAACAGACTGTTTGATTCGTTTTTTTGAATCACAAAATCTCGTAATGTTTGAGTTATCCTCCGTGCTATGCTATAGATATATTTATTTAGGAAAAACTGGTTTTTTTCTTAAGAAACTGGCAAAAGTTTTTTTTAAACTTAATTTTCTATACAGTTTTCATATAAAGTTTTTAACTAAAGGACCTTGTATTTGATTTCTATAGTGGTATGTATATTGATTGGTTTATTAAATAAAACGCTCAGCTCTCCATTGTTTCTCAGAATGACCAAGGGATTTCTGAAGTTGTTGCAGATAGTATTTGACAGACGAGAAAATTGTTTACAATGGGGCTGACAATATCAGGCCTCTTTGGGCGCCTTTTTGGTAAGAAACAGGTGCGAATTTTAATGGTTGGTTTGGATGCGGCTGGGAAAACGACTATTCTTTATAAATTGAAGTTGGGTGAAATTGTTACCACTATTCCAACTATTGGTTTGTTTCTTTTCGTTTGGTGTAGAGCAATGCATATATTTTAAAGGGACTGTATGTTGTATTTCATACATATCTGAATGTGAATAAATAACATTTCGTGAGAAATTATGCGAAGTGAGCTGTTTGTCTTGTTCTTGACAGCAGGTGGTAAGAGAAATGTGGCATAAAAGAGACGAGCAAAGTGATTGCAGGGTTTAATGTGGAAACAGTGGAGTATAAGAATATTTCTTTCACAGTTTGGGATGTTGGTGGTCAAGATAAGATCCGTCCACTTTGGAGACATTATTTCCAAAATACGCAGGTAAAATAATTTGACAACATTGTTTTGCCAGATAGAAATTTCTTTTTTCATTAGTATATCGGCGAAGCTACTTTTGTAGTACTTCAAATTTTTCTTCTCTCTGCTATACTTTTTAAATGACTTTGAAGATCTGAAGCTTCAGCTGATGGGAAAGGTGGATAGTCTGACTGGTTCAATTTAAGAAAATATTCGATTAGGGAAGAATTTGGTATATTGGTTTTTTTGGTTAGCTTTTCTTATATACAAATTGGTATCACTGCGAAATTTTACAAAGTCGAAAAAACTGACTTCTCTAGGAAATGCAAGAATAAGTTTCTGTAAAATGCCATCATAAATGTTAGAAATAATTATACCGATGGATAAATGAAAAATTATGAATTAAGCTGTACATATTAATGTGGACCTGCGCTTTAGGAGTACACATTTACATGTATAACGATTTGAATTTTTCAAATTAAATTAGGTTTGAAATTCGGCTGTTGAAAGCTTTTTTCACACTGATTCTTGCTTCACAAATAACAGTTCCAAGAGATATCAAGAGTTCATTACTGGTAATATATATATTCAAAAATATTCTTGCTGGAAATATCATTTTCTGATGGACACCGACTTGTATAGCTGGAATATGTTCCGATTCAGTGCTAGGAAGTGAAAAATATAGTTTGATTGTTTCACGAAGGACTTGTCTTTTCTTTGGTTGTGACATTCTGTTGTATCACTGTTTGTTACAGGGCTTGATCTTTGTTGTCGATAGCAACGACAGGGAACGTATTGAAGAAAGCCGAGCGGAACTACACAAGATGCTTTCCGAGGTTTGTAGTGCTACTTTTCTCAGAAAATTCAGAAAATTCATTTTATTGTATGAAAGAACAATGATTCGTTACTTGTTTCCATCACAAGTTCCCATCCTATTAGAGCGGCACACTGTTTGACTTTCTTTCGCTGTTGAATAGCGTTTCAACAAACGAAGATTTCAGTTTAGAGGAGTCCTGCTTTTCGTGTTTTTATAAGAAATTTCATAACATCTTGTTTTAAAATATAATTTTTTCCGGGCTTTGGTAGGCCGTTCATCATCACTATTTTTTTTTAGGACGAACTTCGAGATGCTACTTTGCTTGTTTTTGCAAATAAGCAAGATTTGCCAAATGCAATGAGCGCAGCTGAACTAACTGATAAGCTTGGACTTCATAACTTGCGATCGCGACAGGTTAGGTTGTCCTGTGACTATTAAAAATTTCCCGAAGAACTATCAAACTTTGCTTTTTTTCAGTCATAGAATTTTAATAAATGTATGCATGAACTAATGAGATAAGTCGTACTCACTTTTGAAGATTAGTGATGCCTGTGTAAAAAATGGTTTTTGCATATTATAATGCTTAGTTCGAAAACAGATTAAAGGAAGTCTTTATCGCACACTATGATTGTTAAAAATGCTTCTTCATCATCCTGGTATTCTATCGTAAATATTTTGCAGTATTTGTCATAAGTGATTATGAGCTATATATCTTTTTGTCATTGCAGTGGTATATCCAGGCGACTTGTGCAACACAAGGACATGGTTTATATGAAGGTCTGGATTGGCTTTCGAATCAGCTTTCAAAAAGCTAAATTCATTGCCTTCTCCCAACGAATACTGTGCTGTTTTCATGTTACTAAAGCGTTATTTTCAGTTATTTATTAGTATGACTATTTTCATCTTTACAGTCATTATTACCATTATTTGTATACATAACTGATGGGATGAATGACGAATGCAATGTTTTCCTATTGTTTTCTCCATAGTGAAAATTATATTTTCAGTTTTCTTTATTTTGTGTTTAATCCTTATTTGTTAAATTCAAGTTGGCGTGCATAACATATGTTTCTTTGATGAAAGTGCTCCCAATATTTTTGAATGTTAGCCAAGCTTATGTCCTTTTTTTTTTTTGAACAATTCTTCACTTTGCAGTAGTTAGGGCCATACTCTGTTAATTTTTATCGGTGGTGCTTTCCTATAGCTATTTTGACTTGAATAAATCACGAATTCCTCTATTCCCTAAAACCGAGTTCTTGCGTTTCTTGCGAATACCTTTCCTTGGTCCTGAATAAATTTATCATTGGATTCAATAAATGTTGTACGTAGCATTAGTCCATTTCAGGCAGTTGCAGATCTAGAGTTTTCAAAAAGTTGTCATTTCGGAATAGAAAATTTGCTTCGAAAATTTTGTTGATCTTTAGTCGTCCTCAAGTACTACGTAATAGTATTTGCGTAAGGAGTTATGGTTTATTTAATGTCGGTCGAAATTCGGCATTTAAAGCTATTGGAACAGATTGGTATTCACCAACCCCAACCTGCATCTCTTGCAGGCTGGAGTTGATGAGTTAGGTTTCGACATGAAACATAAGTTTTTTTGGACAATATTTGCAAAATGTGAACAGGCTTAACATAGCTTTGATCTGTTTCTGTAGCAAATTTTTTATAACACTTGTTGGAGTGAGTAATTATGAATTTTTGCACCAATATTTGTAAACGAAATAAAACTACTTCATTATTTTTTCTTTATGTTTCCCAATGTGAATTTCTTGTTGCTCATGCAAACTATAATTTCTCTGTGAAAACGGAAACGTCGTCCGTTGTGAGAGGAGAAAAGATTTTTTCACAATTAAAACGCTTAGAAGATGCCTAATTTGAGAGTTAAAAATGTCGATGTATCTGTGTGTTTGGTTAAGCAGCAACGTTATATTAGACGAGCTACTTGTAAAGATAGCGAAATCTATAATGAAGATATTTGTGAAATCGATCAGAGCTGTTTTACGCTTGTTCATCGTGTTGGAAATACTGCCCAAAAAAATTTGTGTAAATGATGCTATAGTATTACTGGATTAGAGGACAATATTAAGAACATATCTTTTAATAAAGATATAAAGATCGGCGGGTTTGCTGCTGCACTTTCAGCACCAATTTTTCACAATGGAACTTAGAGCCAATTAGCTTTTGGTAGTGACACCATTTCAGGTATTATTAATGGATGTAGAAATTAAAATCTGATATAAATTCACTGTAATGTAATTGTTATGACTGTTAAGTAAAAATGTCTTCATAGAGCTAATCTTTAGCAAATTAATTGTATCATTACTTTTCGTTTTTTTAAATATAACAAATGAAGTTTTGTTTTGTGCTGTTTTATGCTTATAAAATCAGGATCATCTGCCATAATTGCAAAATGTAGATCAAAAAAATTTTCTGAACTGAAATTACTGTGCTAAATGATCTATGCATTGCTATTAAAAAAAATTAAAAAAAAAAACTTTGAAATGTAATTTCAGATTTATTTTGGTTTCCAAGCTATTCTCAAAAACAGAGCACTTAATGATAATGTAAAATCTCCTTATCAATATTCTATATTATCACTTCGATGCTTTGTTTGAATGCATAGTCCATTCAGCAAAAAGTGGACAGAAAAGCAATACGAAGCTAGGCATTTCTAGATCATTGTTTTTTGGCAAATTTCAGCTCAATTTATCATTGTGTTTCGTACCTGTCATTAACAATTCATATAAATAAATATCTTTAAAATGACTGCCCCGTAGTTTACTAAACAAAGATGAGAGCTAAAAATTTTAGAGAAGTTTACTTCTTTAGCTAAAAAAATGGGATAATGTTTTTTTAACGATGAGGAAGAGGAAGTTATCTTGTACTTATTAATAATGCCAGAATTTGTCTTGAAATCCAAAATAATATAACATGAAAATGTAAAAATATTCAAAGGATTTTGTTTTGTATCAACTAAATTCATAAAAATAGAAATTGCAGTATAAAAGTTATTTATGTTTGAATAGTTGTTTATGCATAGTGAGGTCAATCAATATCATAAATAATTCCAGTATAAATAAATTATATGGGGTTATCGGCATATATATGTTCTGAAGAAGGAAACATCATTAGTCATCTGTAGTTGACTTCAATGTATGAGGTCATCGTAAGATCATTGAACTAAACAAACTTCCACTATATAAAGTCGCAAAATGAGTCAACATTCAGTACAAATCAATCAGCAAAATTCAATTAATGCAGTTCAGTCATTTACAGTCAAACAGATTACTGTGTGCTATGGTATAGTCCATCTTAGTGCAAACTCTCTATAACCAAAAATACCAACTTTATATTTCAGTTAACTGTATTACAAAGATTTATTCACATCAGTAAACATCAGTTTATCGATAATCCAAACTATTCGTCTAGGCAAAAGACTTCATCTTCAAGTTCAATTTCCCAAAACTTTCATAATAGTATTTACATAAATACTTTTTTTATGTATTCTTGAATGTACGTCCCGAAGTATCTTGATAATATATCAAGATCAATATCCCGCAGCCCTGTGAAGAATCCCTTGGGTTTTTCATAGAGAAAAATAGCGATTGGCTTAAAGAATACGATCAACAGATCCAAGATCTGTTAACACAAAAGATAACTGCTCATAAAGCATACCTCTACCAGCCATCTTGCCAAGTTAGAAATGCAGCTTTTAGTCTTACATGCACAGACTTCAGCAAAGACTTCGGAACATCCAGGTGGCTTAATATAGCATAAAAGGCTCATACGCAGATTTTTGTAGCTACTTTGCATGAGTTTTCTGAAAACTGTGTTTGGACTCAAAAAACAAATCCAAAGTTCTCTACTCAGTGCGGATGGCTATTTCTTTCTCACAGATAAAACGCTCATAATAAATTTAAAAAATAAACAAGATTGAAAACCTCGATGATCAAATTTTAAAACCAAAAACTTCCATCTCAACACACTTACACAATTCTATATACAAAAAATATAAAAATAACCAAAACCATAGAATAGAAAAAAATAAAATTGCTTAGTAAACCTATATCTTTTCAAAATATTATTCAAAAATTAACACTGAAAAAGCATATTATAAAAATAACAAAAAGAAAACCGAAAAAATAAAGGCCAATAGGCAAAAAAATAAATCAACATAATCTTATCAATATATCAAAACGGAAACGAGGATACGCTCTCCGAGAAAAAACAATAAAACATACTATAAAATAAAAAAAAAAAAAAAAAAAAAAAAAAAAAAAAAAAAAAAAAAAAAAA
>JARVGP010000399.1:0-48198 GCA_029876185.1 Mansonella ozzardi | reverse complement strand
AAATTTTTTTTTCCTTTTTTAAAAAAAAAAAAAAAAAAAAAAAAAGAATTACCAATAAAAATTGGAGCGAAAAGAGTGGTAGAAGTTGGGAGGAAGAATTACAAAAATAAAGAAAAAAGGTTTTTTGATCCGTAAACTGAACATCATAATTACCTTTTTATAGCTTGTCACTAATAAGTTATTTTATATTACAAAAAATTTGTGACTTTGTCTTTTTTAAACCATTCTAAAACAATTTGATTATTAAAAATATAACAAGTGCCATACAGTAGCATAAGAAATTATAAGCGAAAAATTGTTAAGAAATCCCAAAATTTGATAAATTTATTGATTCTTGAGAACTGCTGCAATACTCATATGATACCGAATAGATTCAGGAAAAACCAGCAAAATTCTGAGCTAAATTTCACATTATCCTGAATTTTTCTATTTATTTCACACCATCATTTTTTTGGTTTGTCATTTATAATGAATATGAATAAACTGCAATATTTTCTCAAATTTAGAAATGATTTAACGGTATATTTTGCTTGAGAATGGAGTTACAAGGCAAATGGGTTCGATTTAGCATGTCATATTCATGAAGTGCTTAAAAAACTAAACTACACAGAACAGTTCCTGAAGTAGACGATTTATTCACATTATTGCATTGAAGGATATTTCTATCACATCAAATCAAGCTATGGAATACTGCAAACAGAAAAGGTTGTAGAAAAGTTTGCATTTAGACTAATGTCTAAGGCGACTCATTAGTCAGAATATCTAAACGCTAATTAATAATTATGTTTGCAGAATCGATTGTGATTCCTGGTATGAAATGTTTCAGGATTAGAATAATCAAAATTGGCATAAAATGAGACGGTTGGTCGTTAGTTATGAAATTTTCTCGTAATGTAAATATTTCTCAATTTTTGATCACTTTAGCTTTAATGATTTCAGTAATTTGTAAAAAGTCACACGAATTTATAGTTATTTCTCGCCTTTTCGGGCCACAATACAATTTCTTCCTGCCAAATAATGCAAAAATAAGAGCAATTTTGTGAAGTAATTTCAACAGTAGATGATAAAATGACGGAAAATTGAAAGAAAAAAAAACAACTCAGAGCTGAAAGAGAGTGGAAAAAGTGATACAAATGGGATAACAATATCGATGGTAAAAGCATTTGTAAGGTAGAAATTTATATTTAAAAATGTACTAAATTTCGTCTGCAAAAGACCGGAAAAAACGTCTCAGATTTCTCGATTCTCCAATTTCGAATATTTGAATTTATGAGAGATCAACATCTTCTTTCAAAAAACCAAAGTTAGAATATCTATAAATGAAAAATAGAATGGAATCAAATGTCAAATTGAGAAAACCAAGGACAACTTATACCTGCATATGACCTGGATAAAAGAGAAAAGTACAATAATATCACTGATACAATATACAAATGGAATGTATCGTATGATTGCAATGGACGCTAAAGATCACAGGTTGGAATTTTCAGTTTGGAAAAGACCTGGTTTGATTACTATGCAACGATAAAAAAAAGAAATTTGAAAAACAACGGTCAAACAAAGCATCAAACATAAACAAATAATTAAGTTAAAAAGAGTAGAAAGATCAAAATGTCCCAACAGAACCTTTTCATTTGGGAAAAAAGATCTTATTTAAAACAATGAAGTTTTATGTCCACTGCTAATTTATTTTTGCTTTAAAATTTTTTGAGAAATATTTCAAATTTAAAAGTGTTTGTTCAGAAATGGTTCAGATTTCTAGAAAATGTTCGTAAACGACATAAATAAACTGGAACTGAAAGCAGTTAAACGTTACGAAATGTCGGAAATAAATGGAACAAGAAAAATGATAGACATTTTCATACGATTTGCACTTCCTGGATTGAAAACTCTCAGAATAACATTGCAAAGTGAAAATTATAAAAGAGATAGAGAAAAAGATTGGAAAAGACACAATATAGCGGAAATAAAATTTAAATTCTCACATAAAACTAAACATCAAAGTCCGGAATTCAAAGCAAACATTGAGTTAACGGTGCGGGATACCACACAGACGCAGATGATGAGGGCACCATTGTATTGCAAAACGCCGATTGCGGTAACGGTGTTGCCGATTGCGTATTTATTCCTTGTTCCTGAGAGTAATATTTCGCGAGGAACCAATTTTGAATCTGCAATATTGTGGTCAAATCTGTTACAGGTTTTGCTGCAGTACTGTTGATGGATGAGATGGAATTTTTGTCATCGGTTAACGAAGAATCGCACTGAGAAACAGTTGTGGATGATGAAATTTCTGAGATTCTTGAAGAATTGACAGAGTTTCGATTCGTTTGTTTCAGTGTTACTCCATAGCGCTTCTTGAAATTATGCAGCCAATGTTCAGAAAATAAGCAGCGGGCAGATTTTGTCGCTTCTTGTAATACTTCAGGACAAATTTGAAGAGCAAGTTCTCGGGCTTGCTGCTGAAGCCAACGATTCGAAATTCGCTCCCCTTTGGATTGTTGCTCTTTTAATCTCTCAAACAAAATTTTTTCCACACCTGGAAACTGAACTTTGCGACCTCTTCGACCTGGTTCTGTACCCGTTTGATTTTTTCGACATAACCATGGAAATCTTTCATAGAATGCTTGAATTGGCAGCTGGCCCGGTTTGTTCAAGATTTCCTGAACATGTTCTTGAGCAGTTGGGAATGTTCCAGATGAAAATATAGTCAGGGGGTTTTCAGGACTCAACTGATCCTCTACATCGATGAGAGTTTCCAGACTGTCGCTAAGAACACTATCAGCATCTGAATCTATGCTCTCATTTTCTGCCGCCTCATCGGATTTGGTAGGAGATTGCTGTATGGAATCTGTAGCACTACTACCGGATCCGATAGATTCTCCTGAACCTAAGCTTCCGGAAGTACTATTACCAGAAGACCAGTCACGGTTCAGGTTGATTTTATATCGTTTCTTGAAGTTACTTAACCATCGCTCACTAAATTGACACATTCCTGCCAGTTCTCGCTCTGAACATTGCTGCTGCGCAAGATTTCGTGCTGTTTCCCGGATCCACCGATTCCCAACCTTTTTCCCAGTTCCCAGATGTGCATTATAGAGATGAAATAATTGTTTCTCAATATCGGGAAATTGTGGTTTTCGCCCGCTGCGACCGGATTTTAGCGAGCCAGGCCTAGATTGTCGAATTTTGTCAATTTTTTGCAACCATCCATTAAGCATCGATTTTGTTATTTGGAATTCTTTACAAGTACGGTATTTGTTTTGCCCATTAGTATAATAATAATTAATAACCATAAGTTTAAATTCCCGTGGATAGGACATTCTATTTGGTCCTACAGTAGCACCTAATTTAATTGCAATCCAGTTGGAATTTAAACTCGGACTAGTGCAAGTAGGCAAAAACTTTAATTGTTGCTGCTGCTGTGTCTTAATAAGAGATTTTTGACGAGCAGCTGTCGACTGACTGAGGTCCAATGGTACTTCTAGGCTGGTTTCCAATGCAGGGGTCTTTGTCGCCAAAGTGAATAAACGAGAAGCAACAGGACGTATTGGGGTCGGTCGATATAAAATCGTAGTTTTTGGGGAAGTTAACAATTGTACCAAGCTAGAAGCAGAATTCTTTTCCGCAGATAACTGAGAACCTTCTGGAACTAAGTCCTTACTAATTGCTGTAGAAGCTGAAGCAGAAGGGAGCATAGAACAGTGGCTAATGTTTATGTTATGTGAAGTCTGGCCTGTGTCTCCGGAAGTTAAGTCTGGCATTTGTGAGTCTAGATCTGGTTGTTTTTGTTGATGATGACGGTGCTGCTGCTGCAATACGCTGATAGCAGAATATTTGGTTATGTCCATAGGATGGATTAATGGTAGGAGTAGTGGAAATACTAGTAACAATAAGTGGTGACGTTCTAAGAAGGCGAAAGTGTAATAGGAACACTTGGAGTCGCTGTTGGAGCAGCATGGACGAACTGAAATGAAATTTCATTTCAGTTTAAAAGAGGGTGTGTATGCTTCGTAAAAGGGGGTACAAGAAGACATCATCAAACCTCCACCCCGTTCTATCCCGCTCTTCGATGCGATGTTGACCAAAAGGTCATTGGCTGGTGGCCTTATTTTCTTCAAATATCCTTCACCTCCTTCTTGACTTTGCTGTTGCTGTTGTGGAAGAAATTCATACAATTGAAAATGACGAGAAAATGGGATAGGCGGGGAGAGCTATAACCCCCGGGGTTGTCGCATGCCTCATTCTTACCGAAAGAGAGAATATTTTGTTTATTTGAAGGTCAACCCCCGATATACTCGATTACTGCGTCCCATGTCTTAATATTCTGAAGGAGGAAAATAGAGGAAGCAAGTCCATATACACTACTTCACAAAAAGAATGGGTAGAAAGACGAAACATGTTGTAAAAATTTTCCGTTCCGTAACAACATTTGTCGTGTTCATAAAGGATCGTACGGTGATGCCACGATTTTCGCAAAACAAAATGGAACCCCGCCCCTTGACTACTTTTTATACCCCCTCCAAACCTCTCTTTCCGTTTAACCCCTTTCATCTAAGGAGTGCAAGTTCACGGTCATACGATAAATGAACCAAGTATTCACGGATCCATCTAATCCATACTCCTATTCAACTTTCACCATCGCATATACCGTATCATGAAATTCCAACCTATCCATTCATTCATCTAATCCCTGTTATTGTATAAGAAGAGTTCATAGTCATTCCTTATGCTACTGATGTCGGATACTTTGCACTCAAATATTCTGCATAACCATAAAGACGAGTAGAAATTGAACTATGTATTTCAGAAAGTAAACTGAGATCAGAATCTCATTTCAAGAATCTGAGAAGATCTATCAAAAAAAGATCTGTCAACATGTAATTCTTCCAAAAACTTCTTTCACAACTAAGCTTTTTTTAACTATGTCATTTTTATGAAAAATATAAGTTTATTGAGTAAACATTTAGGCAGAAAATTGTGGATGCGATATTCACCACTAATTAAATTGATGATGAACCAAATCATTGATGCGGGAAGTTCAAAGATTTTACCGTAATTCATTTTAAGTGAAGGGAGTATAATTTAAATCAAAGAAGTTTAAGACATTCTTTTGATGACCTATGTCAGAGAGCTGAAGTTAAAATGAAAACCTGATCAAACTAAAATCATAAATTCTCTATCAGTTAAGTTTTAAAAGAAGTTCAATAGGGACAGGTAGGTCAATTAAAATGGCAGTGAATTTGACCGTCGAAGTGGCCCGATTTCCAATTCTGTGAACAGCAATAGAACAATTTACATGATGGATGCATGACTGCGTACAATGTTCTCATGATCGTGGAGAAAAGAGGAGGATGCCCTCGACAACGGTCAATGAACCTTTGGAAACTCTCTTTCCTCTCTATTCACTTTCCCTCCCGACATTTTCGCCAGTTTGTGCGTACCCCCTTGCACCTGGTACCTCCCGGGTCCTATCTCTTATTAGCTATACAAACGAACGCATTAGCGAAATTTCAACCCTATAAACAAAGAATAGTACCCATTTCGTAGAAAATGGGTCAATTTATAGTATTTTTGGAATGGAAGTATCAAGCGTGACAAAATAAAACGCACTCTTTTCTGGTAGCAATTAAATTTCACCATTCCCGATCTTTCTCAGTATTTCAATGATTGGGATTATTGTTCATGATATCTTCAGCTAATGGTATCTTATTTTATCATGATTTTTATGATTCGGACCTTTTCTCCATCTTAGCTTGTTTGCACTTCCGAACAGTACTATAATTTGATCAGCACTATGACTAATTTTCCTGTCCATTAGGTCTTCCTTGTATCGAATTTTTGGAAGAAAAAAAAAAGAAGAAATTGTTGAACAATAATAAACAAAATGATTAAAAGCATTAAAGGAATGATTAAATATAAAAAGTAAATAGAAAACTGAGTACACAACATGTAACATGCGCTATGGAATGTGATCTGTAGAATTATAATACTGCTACAGAAGATGTAAATAAACAAGTTTCAATATTTCTAGCTTAAACAAAATTGAACCACTGATTGTTAATCTGCGGATGAACTGAACGAATGGTCTGCCGGTCACTCCTAATACCGGTCACTCTAGAATGACCCAATGCACATGGATTTCTCTTAATGCAATTTGTTTATTATATAGTATTTCTGAAAGATAGCAAAAGTTACAATGACTGAATATGGTCATCCAACCGTCACATCTATCCCAGAAGTAAAAGTGCCCAGAAAGATAGATAGATAGATTCTATAGATGAAAACAATGTTGCTTAATCTTTAACTTCTGGCTAGTTGTTCCTTGACCTCTTTGATGAATCTATTCAGAATAACCTCTGGTCAATGATAATAGTACTGACCTCTTGGACGAATCTATTCAATGTAATCTTGTCAATGATGATAGTAATGAGTTTGCTCCAATCACAAAATTGAATTAAGGCATTTTCAATATTCTCTGTCTTACACCTTCTGCGTCTCCTCCATTTCAGTTTTCATTCATCTTCACTCTCAGTTACTGACATTTCGAGAGCGCAATTGTATAAGAAATGTTACAGGGTTATATGCTTTCTGGTGAAGTCAGTGAAAGCGCATCCTCATCATCGACAACTTACTATGGCAGTTGTTTGAATATGGATCCAGACGTGGCTGCACGTATCGCTTCACTTTTATCCTCTCTTCGGTACAGCTGTTTTTTTCATATTTGCTTATTAAATAAGATTAAAAGAAATTCCTCTTTCTATTAAACAAATTTTAATCTCTTCATTTATTTTGCAATGTATTTAATTCAAGCTTTAATTAAATTGATAAAATTTGTTAAAAAAAATTGATAAAATTTCTAGCCTAACTTCACTTCGTAACAATATTCCACAAGATGGAGAAGATGAACGTTTGAAGAAGATTCATCGACAGTTAGAATGGTTGATAAGTGAAGAACCCGATGATCATAGGTAAATTTTAAGCATCCTTTACTATTTGAATTTTTTTTTTTACTAACTAACTATTCAATTGTTTATTGAAATAACATCGTTTACGAATTATTAAATTATGCATAAAAACTAATATCAGTAAAGTGCTATGTTCATTTCTTTCCACTTATAATATGTGTAAGATTTAGCTATAACTAGTGGAGAAACATTACTTACATACTAGATGAACTTATCTGTTGCTATTTTTAGTTTAAACAGAAATTTCGAGTTCAGTGATTGTTTAGAATTAGATCACATACACACACACAACACACGCACACACACACACATAAATCCTATATATATATATATATATGTGTAATTTTTGAAGCAAAGTTATTTTCTTGATTATTAGCAAAAATTTTTAGTAAAATTATATATAATAGTTATATAAATATATAACTAAATCATTTATTTTATGTGGTAATATAGAAAAATTTTGATATTTGAAATGTTAGTGAACTTTATTACTTTGCTAAGATAAGTTTTGTAATTTTCTAGGCGACGGCGACTTCGACACATATTGCCAGCAGCTAACTGTGTACGAGAACAAGTTTTTGCGCTACGACGATATATGCATAGTGTTAATAGTGCTTCAAGTGCAAATTATGCAACACATATACATGGCGCATTAACAGCTATCATGAAGGAATCATTTGAGGAAGAATATCGTAAACTGGCAACCGTAGTTGGTAAACTTAAGTTATCATAAAGTTTTGCGATTTATTTTGAGATTTGAGAATTATAGTATTTATACTTATTGTTGTACTATATCATTTATACTTCTCTTTCTAATAGGTGTCTTGGATGCGGTCGCGGAGCTACTGATATTTGAAATAGATGCTTTTGATATCGATTGTCCAGTGGAAAATCGTACAATTAGGAAGTTGATAGCGAGTACATTAACTAATTTAACTTTTGGAAATGCGCAAAGCAAACGCCGTTTGTGTTCGCATCCGAATCTTATAGAATATACTATTAGAATTATAGACAGCTCTCATGGGCTTGCTCAGGTTTCCAATTTTTTATACATAATTTTACAATTTTTTACAACACGCAGATGTTCATGTCTACTTGCACATCATGAAATTTGCTTTTATCACTCTTTATCTTTTATCACTCTCTACTTTTATTACTCTTACTTTTATCAGCTATACTCTGATAAAGTCAATTTTTGTTTAGGTTTATGCTGGTTTATTGCGGAATTTGTCTTGGATGGCAGATGCACAGATGAGTGCAACATTAGCTCCATCAGTTCCTGCACTTGTGAGAGCATCGCTGCGCGCATATCGCACAACCGAATTGAAATGTCTATGCGCTACACTTTCTGCACTGTGGAATTTAGCATCGCACTCACGAGACAATAAAAAAGCTCTTTGCGAAGAGCCAAGATTTTTAGAAATACTCATTGAATTGTCAACAAATGATGCGCAGCATACGGTACGTCAGAATTTTCTGAATTGAGAAAATAGAAATGAGATGGTCAATTTCTTTTTTCCGATGTTAATTAATTTTCAATATTTTATATCCAGCTTATGGGTCAGAATTAAATATCCTTAATGATACTGTTCGCATAGTACTATGTGGATAGCTCTGTTGAATATTTAACGAGCAGTAATTATACTTAAACACATATCTGATCGTTATATATTAACTTTAGTTGGAAGGAGTAGTTACCACATTAAACTTAGGTTAATTAGATTAGCATAAACTTAGTTCCGGATAAATTGTCGAACTTCTGTATGTTCTCATGTCTAGCTTAAAATCCCCGATACTTATTTTAAAAATATTGCTAATATGCTGCTGAAATATTGCTTATAGACATTGGTTGAACCAGCGACTGGTGTTTTGAAGTATGCATCAATGTACTTAGCAGTGGTGGGAGCAGACCAATATTTATCCACAAGCACCATTCATATGATGATGTTTCGTCTTATTGACTTGTTGAATAGTCCATCGTTCACCGTGATAGGAAATGCTTTAGGAATACTGTCGCAATTGCTTGCTAAAGGCAATCAGTTACGGTCTCATATTGTGTAAGCGTTTTTTAAACAGTTGTTTAAAATTTTATAGTTTCAGTTTGTAGTAACATCAGTTTCAGTTTTGTAATTTCAGTTCATATGCTCATCTGTTTATTCATATATCTACGTTTCATTGCTGGTGGTTGTTATTTTGATTCTCTAGAATTAGTTTCTTTACAGTTGTAAAGTTTTCATTTTTTATTGTATGAGATAACTTGACAGTCAACAAGCTAGTTTGCAGTGATTATTTGTTCAAAAAATATTGTTTGTTTTTAGATTGAATCATAAAGCCATGTTATTGTTGAATCATCTTCGGAATTCTACGCGCGACGATATTCGTAATCCTGTTAAAACTGTGTTGAACTACTTAAATTCATTTGATGTTTCTGAAGCTTATGTGCCAACGTCACCTCACTCTTCAATACGTGGTATACCGTTACTTAGTCATCGTTCGACAGTAACTATAAACTAGTCTTTGTATTTTTTCTGAAACCTATCATCATGTTAACTTTTTAAGTTACATTATGAAGTGATTTTACAGGTATGTCGTCATCATACGATGGAACACCTTCAGTTGCTCCTTCTTACGTAGATTCAACAAGGCTATTAAAATATCGTTCATCTGATTCCTACGCAGCCAGTGTACTAGCCACTAATATGAGCAGCACCTTGAACGCTGAATATTTTCCTTATTCGTCCCCATTATGTGCTTCCACTACACAGCAAAGTTTTGCTCCACGTCCAGGTGATCGTTCACAACACCAAGAACAGTTTGCTTCTCTTCCGCGGCAATTTTTTCAAAAAAGTGAAATATCGAATACTGTTGGAGGTGTTGGAGGCGTTAGCAGTATCTATCTTAAACAGATGCAAGCTGCCACACGATTTTCTCCGTAAGTTTTTTTATTTTTGTTATAAAGTCATAAAAGTTTCAAAAAGATTTAGAAATCTTTTTTGTACTGCACAACTTAAGTTTGTTCGTGTAGGAAATTTTCTTTTGCAAGACATTGTTAAATCAGTTTAATAGGACCGATTTCCCAGATTTGTTTTTACTTTTGTTTTAGCGTCACGATTGTGAAGAATATGAGTGTTTCGACTACGATGAAAAGTGGCTGTGCTATTGGAAGTTCACAAGATAATGGTGAAAACGGTGATGGTGATGAATTGAGGGTCCTGAGCAGGCCTGATGATCCATCTTTTGAAGTGGAGGATAGTGTACGATGTACACGTTGTACCAGCACGCAATCACTTTCGTCATTATTTCCGGTGCATATTTTTCAGCAGCTTTTAGACAAAAGTAATTCATGTCCGGTCCCAAAATCATCTGCAGTTTTGAAAGTTATTGTAGGGAATCTCATAAGTTGTTTTGAAGAGAAAGTGAAGAGATGGAAAGATCCTTCTTAATTCTCTTTCATATTTCAAATACTGGATAAACACGTGCACATGCAAACTGCTTAAGTCAATAGAGAGCAGTATATGCATTGTGTGACATTCTTTATACAATAAAACTTAAGTATTTCGCTAAAGGAATTCATTTAAAGGGTGAAAGAAGTACATGGAACAGTTGTAACAATTCAGCAGCTGACAGTAATCGTCTTTCTCCAGTTAGCACTACTGAAATTCCGGATTCTCCTACTCAGTGTGCACCGTTAACAACACTCTCTACGCAAGATTTCGATATAACTTCAAGCGCCGAAAGGAATGAAACACGAGAAGAAGTGTGCACTTCAAAGGAAGCGCTAATTGAAGTCTCGAAGTCAAATACTGTGAAATCAGTTAATAGAGAAAATAATTCTATCAATAAAGATGATAGAAATATAAAAGGTTTGAATTCCATAAATTCATTTATGCGTAAATTCCTCATCTGCTGAAACTGATTTTTTGCTAACATTTAACACAAATTATGGCTAGATTTATGTCATGTTGTGGAAGACATCATTCATGAAAAGAGTGTTGTTTACTAATTTTTGAGCCGAGTAACATTCGATAGTAATGTGCAATTTTGTGCCAAATTAGTTTTAAGCTATCATTTTTGTTAAAACTATAATTCATTTCATTTTTTTATTAACTAAAACTTTACCTGATAGTGATGAATGAATCTTCAAGCCCAGACTTAAGTTTTCATTATTGCATGATTTTTTTTTTGTAGGCAGCTCGGAGCGAGAGAATTCATTAGATGATGATTATGGGAGTTTCATAGGTCGCGCTGATTCTGAACTACTAAATCAATCGATTGAATCCGCAATGCCCAAGAGGTACCAGGGCTTTTGAAAATTCAGGTCTGAGAACAATAAAAAATATTTCAGAAGGACTTTGAAATTTTATTAAGAAAGTGATCGGTTTTGAATGCTTTCATTTTAGAGTGGAAATCAATGAAGATTTCTTAGCAGATATGATCGAACAGGCTCAACCGAAGCCATCTCCACTGAAACAACATGGCAATAATGAAGTACGCAATTTTTCTACAGCCAGAACATCGAGTATGAAAAGTAAGTCTCGAGGTCTTAAAACTGTACTTATATTTCTCCGGCATTTCAAATATTGTTGAACATATTTTTGGCATTAAGCAAATTTCAGCAGACAACGACGATTTTTTGCTGCAGAGCATTGCTAGCGTACTACCGCAGAGCTCTATCCCTACACATGATATATCAGGCGTAGGTTCACCGCCAAAAAAAGCGAGGGCCATGACGGGTGATACCGCGCGCACGTCAGGTGGCCCTAAGTGTGCTTCTCATGCGGTCCTTTCAAAATCGCGCAGTCTTATGCATGGTTGTTCCGTTCTACATACAAAGAAATCGAGGTCGAACGAAATAAATTTGAAAACAAAGTTTGGAAATAGAATGAACACATCAAATTCTTCTGCAATATTTGATGCGACTCTACGAAGTTCTTTTACGGAAAGTCAAAAATCCACAGGAAGATTTCAGGATGCTTCAGTGTTGGTTCATCAAGATACTAACGAGGTAATCAAATTTGCAGATATTTTTTTTTCGATCTTTAATTTCTTCTCGAATGAAAAAATTTATTCAGGAGAGCGACACACTGAGTGAAGACAACTACAGTCCTTTGATGGATAATAATCTGATTGTTGATAAAAATATGCCCCAAGATATTGATGAGGAATCTCAGGCGGAGCAGCTCGTAATAGATTGTAGCATCGTGTCAGAAACTGTCAAGCAAACTATCATAAAACCGGTGCAAAAAGAAAGGTTTTTTTTTTTTTCGGATTTAATAAGATGATCGATTAGTGTGATTAGCTTTTGCTCAGTGATGAGTACATTTCATGTGATCTTTTAAAAGCTGATTCTGGTAATGATAGCAGTGATTTATCTCCTAAATTTAAGCGCACGATTAAATCTTTTTTTGAGTTTCTGTATATATATTTGACAGGCTTTAATGTTCTAACTCGTTTAACTGTTTCTACTTTTGTTCAAATTCGATTTTATATTGTTTTTTCTGCTAAATTCGTTTTTCAGTTATTTACAAGCTAACTCGAATCGTTTTGAATTGGCTCAGAAAAATGTCGAAAAGCGATCATCAGAACAAGATATTTTTATCCTTCCGACGCCGTTTAGCAACTGTAGTTCATTAAACAGTTCTTCTTGTAATCCGATCATAACATCGACACCAATAAGTTCATCTTCTAAATTGTTGGCTAAATTTCCTGGTATTTTCTTCGTGTAGTTTTTTTCACTAAGGATTCTTAAGAGTGACTTTAAGAATTTGTTTGCTGCAAGTTTAACCCTAAAATCTCTTGCAGATTTTTAACTGTTGATTTTTCTCATAAGGCCTGTATTCAAAATTGGTTTTATTTTATAGTATAACATTTTTTAGTATTTCTTTTTTAGCATTTTTTTTCATTTCTTTTTTTAGCTGACTCCATTACATGAAGTTTTTTGTGCAAATTACTTAAAAATTCGAAGTCAAGTTTTGCTAACATCTCAGGTAGGAACTTTTTCAGCAAAGTGTAATGCTCCTACTTCAAAATCGATGCAAGAAGTTTTTACTTCAAATACAATCGCCTCGAGAACTCGGAATTCCGGTGTTGTTGCTGTGAAATCGTCAGAGGTAAGATTTCTTCGCTCTTAATCCAAAGTAAATAAAATTAAAATTTTGTTCTTTTTAACTCTTGCTTCTAATTAGCTTATAGTGTTATTTTTACTGCTTTAATTTCTTTTTATATTGCCTTAATTTTTGTTTTAATTTCTGTAATATTTTCCAAATTTTGTTTTAGATATTCCTGTCTTTTCAAAAAAAAAGATGTATATACATATATATTTGATGTTTTAAATATATATTTTATTTAAGAATTATAAAGATGGAAGTTTACACAGTGCTTATTCTTTACCAAGACCTAAACAGTCAGTCTTACCGAAAACTAGACCTATTCCTTGTCCATCATCAAATTCAAAAATCAGCGTACCACGACTCCCAATTTCTCGACATCGAACAGCCACTTCCAGCACTGCTAAAATGTCGCATAACTGTTCCAATTCAATTTATAAAACAATTAAACCCCCGGCTGTCCTTATTCAGAAATTGACTAAAAATCGATCCGCAAAAATATTGCCATTGAATCATAGAAATGTGAACGAAAAGGTCCTCTTTTTATATTTTCTAGGATTAGATATTGATATTGAGATTTTAAGAACCATTTTTTGAAAAATGTTCACTTTCGATATTCTAGTTTATAATTTTAACAGATATGTTCAAAATATAGTTAAGCAAATAATATGATGAGACTTAAGTTGTCTATATTTTAGAAATGATATCAAGAGTACTTAGTTAAAATTATAAATTACCTTGATGAATGAAAGAATAAAAGACGGCTGATTACAATTCTATTTTATAAAATTCCCATTTACAGGGTGTTGTTATTGCTGCTGTACCTGAAGATGACAGTAAGAAAAATAATGTTACAACAGATACCGATGACAGTGGGACGCAGTATGACAATCAGTTAGCATCTGAAAAGAAGAAGATTATCAAACAGATGCTTGTTACCACTGTTTAAATCAGGATTTCTACTTATTTACGGTGTCTTGATTTTTTTTTTTGTTACGTTTGGAACAATTATAATTTTTTTTTGTTTTCTGAAAGTCTGGTTTTATTAGTCTTTCGGCCTCAGTAGTAGAGATTGTGCCGTGCTTTCTGGAAAAAGGAACTTTAAGAATTTCCCTGTAAATTTCGCTTTATTTAAAATAATTTTTGTTGCAATGAACAATGAAATTTGATTGGGCTCATGGCCTAAATAAGCGCATAGAATTGGTATCAAACTTTTTGTAAAAATTTTCAGAGAAGTTATAAAACACAAATAGAGCATAGTACATTTAAATGAGCGTAAAATCTTATAAATTTTATGCTTAAAATTATGTATTACTTAATATTATAAGTCAGTGAGTGGCTGAAGTAGTATGTTATTGTTCTTTTTCTATTTCCTCTAATATCACATTTATTTCATGCATAATCGCTAAACTACTACTCTGGTAATCGTATTTAGCTTGCGTGATAATCATGTTTAGCTTACGTTTCATTTGTATCGTTGCATTATGTGCCTTTTTATAGTGATTTTGTATAGTTGAAGTGATTTCAGTTGATTTTTAGGTCCATTTTTTTGATTCAATTTATCAATTTTCAAGTAGCCGCTATTTATCGCAGTTGTTATATAATATTACATTAAACGACTGCTAAATTGAATTCTTATTTGGAAGCATTGTGTAGAAGTTTGATTTGTTGATATAGATATTTATTGATTGGTTATGCGAAGTGTGGAGAAAAAACTGAATTGTTGCAGAGCAGGAATATTTCCTGTTGTCATTTAGTAATTACATTATAAAGATGGGAAAGTAGTAGGTCAAGATACAAGTTGAATGTTCGAAATTTTAGAAAATTTGGAGTGTTGCAGCGAAAAAAGTAGGATTAAAGGCAAGTTTACAGTGTAGGACAGGCTTCAACAGACTAAATAAACTATTGCAACAGGCCTTATGAATGGGTTATCTGTTTGTAGCGTAATTTTCAAAGATGTATTTGACAAATTTGAGCTGACATAATCTTTCAGATTTTATATTCAAATAGTCTCATAGTATTGAAAATTGCATTTGTGACTTTAAGAATTGCGAATTCAAAATTTCGTAGTGTTTACATCAGGGTTGTAAACAATTCACAAAAGCATATATAGATAAGGTCAACAGCCTTTGGTGCGCATTGTTGGTTGTTTGTTGATCATCGATTCTATTCAATCTTCAATCTGTTGCTGTGTTCGAGTGGACATTGTGTAGAAAATGAGTACGGGGTCATTAGTGTTGACCTCTTAGTAACAAAGCGTTTAGTTTTTGAGTAACACTCAGTTTCGGATAACAAGAATGTGTTCTATTCTGATAGCTAAGTTAGATTCCAATTTTGAAGCAATACTCCACACATTTTTGGAATATTAATGATTCTTCATTCTATTTTTAGCCAATTTCTTTTTGAAATATCAATTCCGCTGTTTTAAAATCTTTGTTACAATAAAAAAATGCTTGAGAAAATTCGGAATAAAATTTCAAATAAGTAAGAAATTTTTAAATTATGTTGAAATATTCAGGAATGATTGCTTTTCAAAAATTCAATCATGGATTTTCTAGTTCATTGAATACTTTCATCCAGAAATTTCAGAAATATGAAGTGTAAAGCTTATGCTAGGCAATTATATAAGCTCAAATTTTCAGTTCTCGCATTTTGCCATTTTCAATTTATGTGAAGTAAGTGAGCTTCCTGCTCTCTTCCTTCAAATGAATAATATATAAGTTGATAGATTCAATTGCAAACATGGAAAAATATGTATTCAGTGTTAATAATCTCTTTCCTTCCTATTTCATTTCAGATTATACGATATTCCTTTTTACTCGACAAAATAACTCAAAGAAAGCATAACTTGTGTCCATTTTTCAGTACAATTAAATGAGTACTAGTAATGAATGTTTTCAGTATCAGTAATGAGTGTGTTCAATACTAGTAATGTTTCCATGCATAAAAAGTAATAGCAAAATTTTAAGTGTATGTATATATATGTGTGCATGCGTGTGTGTGTGTGTGTATGTGTGCACAGTTCATTTTTAGAAATATTCAGTTATGCTAAATGGTCGCCTCTGCTAAAGTCTTGTTCATTTTTGTTGAAGTCTTTAAATAGTTAATACTATGCTTTCTCTGTTGAAAAAAATGGCACATTCCCCAAAAACTTTTGTTAGTATTGTTTTGGGACAGACACAAGTTGGTTTGCTAATTGAAATATATAAAAGTTCGTTGTGTTCACTCGAATGGATTAATGCTATTTTCTCACCTAAATTCCATCATTTTCTCTTACCTCTCATTTATATTTTTAGGCCTATATTACACTACTTGTTTTCTGATCGATGCACTTCTGAAATATAATCGTTCTGTTTTTTTTTTTTGAACTAAAATTTGTATTTAAAGAATTTATAAATATTTATAACTATTTGTTTATTGTGTGTTTCCAATATATAATATGTAGAACTTTACACAAATAGGATGTGTAAGAGAGAGAAAAGAAAATGTGAGTGCAATCATTCATTCATTCAATTTTCCACCTCAGAAGGCACGATATAACCAGGAACTGATTTCTCACTTCTTTCTACCAGTTTCTCAATTTCTAGTATATAATCATGCATCAAATAATTTGACACTTCAATTCATCTCTTTTTATTTAGAAATATTCAATTGACACGCAGTAGCATTAGCTAGTAGCAGTAGCAGTAGCAGCAGCAGCAATTTTTTTAAGAAATTTTTTTTTTTTTCTCTAATAGAAAATTTCCAATATTGAATGATTTCACTAATATATTTATTGAATTCATTGATGAAAATTCTAAAAAAAAAAAGAAAAGGAATTGAAATTGATAGTAAGGAAATCATCAATAAATTGAATGATATTCTCATTGGAGAAAGAGATTGAATCATTCACATTTGAAATGTGAAAAAAATATTAGGAAAAGGAGTCTATTGTGAAGTGTGACATTATTTTACATTCATCGTACTTTTTTAAATTTTCTCAATTTGTATCAGTCCTATTACTTGAACTGATGTAAATTTAGGGAAATGTTAATGAATGGATATGGAGTTAGATGAAGTTTTCTGAAAGTTTATAGTATTAATGTTGTAAATGAAAGTAGTTGTTGCATTTTCTTCATTCACTTTCCTCTCTGTTCACCAAATTTAACCAATTTTTGACGTAGAAAAGCTGTACTCTTCATTCAAGACATGCAGTTAGTCATTTCAAAATTGTCAAAGGATTGAATTTGGAAATCTTTTTTCTTCGCTCTTTCTATAATTTCGTTTAAATATGAATTAGTAAGGTATATATTGTGAACAGTTCCCAACAATGGTGCAATTTATAGGGAGAGATAGAATTCTTTCTATCAAAAAATGACTTTCTTCCTTAACTCCATGAAATTTTAGTCAATTTCATCGAAGTACGGATATGTTTGATTGGGTCAAATAGTGTAAAAAAAAAAAAGTTTTTGATATTGATAGGACAGGAAAATTAAATGTTAAGCAATTTTATCTTAGCATTACTTCAGTATCATCATTACTTCTTCATGCTAAAAATGATATCCATTCATTGTGATGTTAATTTATTGATACTAATATCTTCTAATTGTTAATATCACAAAGCGATACAGTTTAAATAGTACTGCGTTCACAACATCATAGCTTGTAGAAAGTTTATCTATCCTACAACATATTCAGAAATATTTTACGCTCAATTCCTTCAAAAAAATGTCGCATTGTTTACTTGTGAGAAATAATTTTATAAATTCTCCCGTTCTCCCTAATTCTGAGTCATGAATGAATCAGAATAGATTAGCTAATGATAATATCTATGGTGATGATGATGATGTGATTATTAGTGATAATTGTAATTATTAGTAATAATGAATATCTGTAATGATGGTGATGATGATGTGATTATTAGTGATAATTGTGATTATTAGTAATAATGAATATCTGTAATGATGATGATGATAATGATAATTGTAATTATTAGTAATAATGAATATCTGTGATGATGATGATGATGATGTGATTATTAGTGATAATTGTGATTATTAGTAATGATGTGATTGTTAATGATGATATGATTGTTAATGGTATTAATAAGTGATAAGTGATAAGTGATGCGATCTAGTAGATGATACGTGATAGGTATGATACGATCACAAGGCTATGATATTCTATCTAGGCTAATTAAGCTTGTTGCACGTGGTGGAGTTAATATTTGATCCTCTTTACTAATTTGATACAATATTGCTGATTACCACTTGGATACATTTATATCCCCAAAAAGAATTTATTCTTGGTAACACACATACACACACATACACACACATACACACACACACACACCCAAATGAAATGATACATTGCAGAAATCCTCCAATATAATATGGCATCCTCTATTGCCAATTGCTACATGTCTCTATATACATTTGGTCATATAGCTTTTTCCATCTGATTGCTTACCAATTCATTCCTACCTCTTGCATATATTGATTTCCACTTCCATCTACACAAATGTATACACATCTATATCTGTCTATATTAGCCTGCTTGCATGATAATAAATGTATACTGGTTGTATTCACATTCAAACCACTCTCTGTAAAAAGATGTTTGATAATAGTAGTATAGATCTAGACACTAACTAGCTGGCTAGTCTTCCTTAAATTCAGACGTTTCAAATGTTTTTTTTTTCTTCCAGATGCCAATCACTACACTAAATTTCCTTTTCAGATGTCAATCACTCTAACTGAAAAAACAAGTCTGTATTAAATTAAATACGTGATTTACGTGAGAATTAGTGTAAAATTTAACTTAATAAAAATTTTTTTAAAAAAGACTTAATAAAATAAGTGTAAAATTTTGACTTGTAATTTGATTATTTGTTAAGAGAGATCTGTTTAAATTTAAGTGAAGTTATAAATTAACGTAAATTAAACGTAACATATTACCAAAAATATATTCCATCTCAAATTCCATCCTTGAATAATTCAATCATTGATTTGCAGAATTTTGCAAAGTTTACAGAAAGGAAACTTCGGCCAACCGCGAAATCTTAAATGTCACTGTAGGAATTATCCTTGTTAGATTTTAGCCTTGTTTAGATGATGATGATTAGTCGTACCAACTAATTCTTCATTTTGTTGAGAGAATCAATGCTGTAGTTGTGAATTATTTCTCTTTAGCAATTGGAGAAATTTTAAATTAAAATTAATTCTTTAAATTTTAACTTGAAATTCATTCTCATAACTTTCTACTCAACCATCAGTAACAGAAGAGAGAATCATTCTCGTGGATTTGTTTCAGCATCGGTAAGATATGTAACTGTTTATAGTTCTATATAACTGTATTTCTGTTGCTTTTTCCGTAATACTTTTTGCGATCATTAAAGTTTGTAAATTTACAAACGATATTTAGAGCAATCTTCGTTTTTCTATAAATTTCTTTAAAATTTGATTTTAAAAGTTGCATTATGAGAATATTCGATGTTTGTATTATGGGTAAAAGTGAATTTAAAAGTTGCGTCATTTTCATAAGCAAAAATTTCATACTTTTTTCTTGTATGACTGTAAAACTTTACACAGAAATGGACAGAGAAGGAGCTTACTCTTCTAGATGATCACATATACAGCAAGTTCGGAAATAAAGAGGTTTTTCCCAATCATTATACATTCTTTTTAGAAATAATCATTTTTTTGCTTTTTAGTTTGATTAATCTTTTATTTTACGTCGCATAATAGATTAATCGTTTGAATCAAAATTTAAAATATTTTTTTAGATGAGAAGTCAATGAGTTTTGGTTAATTCCAGATAGTGATAATGGCAAAAAAGCAGTATGATTTATTATTCAAATTATTGCTTATTGGTGACAGCGGTGTTGGAAAGACATGTATTTTGTATAGGTTTAGCGATGACGCTTTTAATACAACTTTCATTTCTACTATAGGTTGGTTCTTTCTTTTGGAACTTCGTTCAGCATGCAGAGTAATTTTTAAATGAGCTTAAATGCGAAATGATTAGATTGAACAAAAATCTATTGTTTTGAAATTAAAGTTTCTAATATCGTTGAGGCAACTCAGTTAATACTGATAAATTTCAAAAGTTCAGATGGGTTATGTTAAATTTTTAGACCTTAACATTTTGATTTATGATAATCGCTGAAGATTCTAAGTTGGTCAGTATTTTAATTTTCAGGCATCGACTTCAAAATTAAAACAATAGAATTGAAAGGAAAGAAGATTAAACTGCAGATTTGGTAAATCTTTCTTTTTTAGTGGACGTTCTTCAAAATATGTATTTTGATGTTAACGTAAACCGAAAGTATTGTAGTTCACTGATAATGCCATTTCGTCAATATCAAACTTGTAGATGCTTAGCACATATGCTACATTGTTGTGTGCTTTATTTTTCATCAAATTTGCCGATATTTACACACCAAAAATATTATTGCAATAATGAAGGAGTCCCTGTTCTTAGTTCTTCTACGTACATAACATACCACCTCGAAGTTGGACATCAGTTTTGTTGATAAACTTATATATGCTCATTTATAAGTTTTTTTATTATGATTTTTTTGCAGGGATACTGCTGGCCAAGAACGATTTCACACCATAACTACGTCGTATTATCGAGGTGCAATGGGTATCATGTTAGTTTACGATATAACTAACGCGAAAAGCTTCGATAATATTGCTAAATGGTTAAGGAATATTGACGAGGTAATTTTTTTTCCTGACAGATATTTTTTTTCAGATAGCGAACTTTTCTAGTTACTTATTTGTCAGTTTTGCGAGACAGCAAAGATATCTGTATTGAATATAAGAAAATGTTTTGTTTATAAATCTCTTTGTCATACTCAACAAACTGTTTCGTATTAGGGGGAGCAATTCTATATTCCACTCTATTCATCCAATTTTAAAATTTTGTACTTAGGAAAACACTCGATGAAACAAACAATTTTTTTTTTAAAGTATGTAAATATGAATAGAATTCCAGTGATGAAACTTTCAGTCATTGTGCGCAGAAGATAAATAGTGAATTCATGAATCCATCTTTAGGTTATGAAAGACATTTTTTTAATAGTATGTTTCTACTGTCGAATGTCACAGTTTAAAGTCATTTTATAAAATTTAAGGTGAAATTTATTTCAGCATGCATCAGAAGATGTGGAAAAGATGTTGCTGGGTAATAAATGTGACATGGCAGAGCGACGAGTAGTTTCTCGTGAAAGAGGTGAAAAAATAGCCAGCGATCATGGTATTAGGTTTCTGGAAACATCTGCGAAGGCAAATATACAAATCGACAAAGCATTCTATGACCTCGCCGAAGCTATTCTTGATAAGGTTAGCGTTTTGACCTATAATCTTGTTGTATATGGACGGCATTTAAATAACCGTGAGCAATGCACACGGTGCTTTCTCTTAAGCTTCTTTCTTTTAAGCTACTAAATATTCAGTCGTGCTCCAACATTGTCGATAGATTAGTGAATTGAATATACAATAAAGTATTGCGAGCCAATAATTACGCTTACAGAATGCTGAATGATATAAACAATAAGTATATGTATAAGTAGATATAATTCAAAGTTACCTGAATTTTCAAAAAACAAGATTACATTATCTGATGTATCTTGTTTTACTTTGAACAGTCTAAAGCCACTGGAGAGGAAAATTTTTTTTTTCAAAAAAAAATTTAATGTTTCTAAGACATTAAAAAATCGAACTAGTTATTCAGTTCATCTTGTTTAACATTTTTTGATTTTATTGAACAAAGCATAATAATTCTTTTGCATAATACTTTTAATCTTTTTAGATGCCAGTTAAGGACGATGGAATGAAGCAGCCAACAATACGGCCTGCAGAACCACAGAGTAATGTAACATTAGGTAGATTATCATGCTGTTAAATGTACTGTCACATAAGCATTTTCTGGCATAAGAGTTTATACAATGTTTCATTTAATTAAGCATTTCATCCTTTGTTTTTTTTTTTTATCATTCAACCGTATAAACAGAAAGAAGGATGCTAAAAAAAAATCTTCTTTGAATATTAATCTTTGAAATTTAATGATAATTTTTGGTTCACGCAACGAAATTAATCATTCTATTTCTATTAAAGCTCATTGTTTCGTTCCCGTTGATTTCATCTGTTGCTCTATAATATTTTCATTTTTTTTTCGTTTTTATGAGTTTCTTCAGAGTTTAAATACAGAATCGGAAAATAGAATAGTTGTTAGTGGAGTCAACTTTTATGTATTTTAGTTAGAAGAAACTTATTGATGACCCAAATGGCGAAATGAAATTTAGGTCGAACATTCATGCTAGGATATGAAAGATTTTAGAGAATTTGTCATCTTTAAAATATGTAAATGAAAAATTATTGCTGCAAATATTTCCTGTGCGAAATAACTGTAAGATGAAAAAAGCAGCTTAATTAGGTATATCAAAATTTGTTATCGTTTGCAAACTTATGAGAAATTATGGTAAGTTGAAGAATTTTTCTGCATTCTTGATTAGATCACCAGTACCATCTACACCCAGTTCTTCCTTTGTTGTTCTCGATTTGTCTTTTTTGTATTCCATTATTTTAAACAAAAGTAGAATGTTTCGTTTGGCACTGTTCATATAAATTCGTTCAGGAATTTTTAACTTTCGACATTTCGAATATTTTTTTAACCCACTCCATTCTTGCTCCGTTTTTGTTTGTAGCTTTGCTTCTAATATTTTTCTGCATTTGCAAATTCAAGATGCTGCGCATCTTGTTGCGTTATTTTTTATTTCATTGCTGTCATTTGTGAGCTTTTCCCGTTACGAAAAACTATGTTCAATTGAATTTTTGATTGATTAGATTGCATTGATTGATTAATAGAATTTAGAGGTTGATGAATCCAGTTATGTTGAAGCGGAAAATCTGTGGAAAGAATTATTTCATCTTGGCATTCATTGTTTACTTGTGTGTTTGTGTGCTCTTCTTTGTTTTTGTCTGTATTTGAAAGAAAAGCTTTTGGAAACTGCTTTCTTTCTGTTCGTTTCCCATGCGCTTTTAAATAGCAACAAGAAATTTATGTCGTTTTGTAAATTGAATAAATTAACGTATTTCACGTTGATTCATTTTTAGCTGCGTAAATTTAAGTAATTGTTGCTTAATTTGACCTGTTTAAAGTTTAAATAATTAAGTTTAAAATCTTTTTAAAATAGTTTAAAATAAGTAAGCAATTCAAAGTACAAAACAAATAGGAAAATGAAGGGATTGTAAAAATGGTCTATCGTTATTCTCCTCTTCTATATGCTGGAATGCGTATCGGGAAGTTCAATGCGTCACAGTAATGTTAGATGACACTTCGGCATTATGTCGTTTGTGGTAGTATTAAACGATAACGAAAATTGTTTCATTAATATTACCGTTAATGTAGAGGTCGCTCCCTTTACTGAAGTTTTGCATAAAGATATATCATTTTGTATACAATTGTTCTCATGAGAGACTGGCAACTTATATAGCAGGAATTTTGCTCAATATCTTGAAGGCCTTGCGATCTTAGGCCTAAAAGGGAAATCCGTAATTCGAAAGAGAAAGCTTTTGATCTTTACTGCATTTAATAAGCATATGCATCGAGTCATATTGCTATTGGTGAGAATAATGCTTATTATATTTCCATCGCCCTAACTTTAACCGATAAGAAGTCTTGAAAACATTTGTTCAGACTGGATATTTCTGAATTTCGGCGTTGCAAATATGTTCGCAGATACTGTCTGAATACAATATCAGTAGAGAGATATCATAGCAATCGTTATCCTGCTAGTGAAATACATTGTTGATGAAAAATCTCACTTGCCAGTATATTGAGTTTATAAATGCCTATCCAAGATAGATTACCTGAATTGCTTCTAAATTTTAAAATTTATTTGGATTTATAATCATAAAGATAACTGCAGATGTTCTTAATAAGAAAAATATGGAGATTTCATAAAGTTCAAATCGTATTGTCTTTCAAAATTTAACTTTTTAATGCAAGAATCTTTTGAAATTTTAATAGTTTGTTTAGGCATTTGGTTCTAATTGAAATTTAAATTAGTTAATCTTTCGAAGTTATAAACTACAAGTTTACTGGATAGGACTTCTCATCATAAAATTCCTTTGAATTGTCGATAAAACATTGATTTCTACTCAAATATCGAAGTAAAATTATTGAATGAAATTGTCAAGTCAACGTTGACGGATGCTTTGAAAATTAAAAAGTCTTTGAATAATAACGATAAATCGAAGAATATCCAGCAATAAATGATTTCAATCAACTTAGCGTCTTGATCAGTTCATCTCATTAATTAAAGTATAGTCCTCGAGCTTTTACAAAAAAAAAAAAAGAAAAAAAAATACGGGCTGAAGATAAATTTGTATATGGACGAGTTACAAAGCTATGAAACACAATTATTTTAAATTTAATTCGATAAGTAAATTTTTTATTTAATGATTTCATCTATAAGTTATTTTTACAAGAAATTTTAATTTCCGTATAGCTTTGCAGTTAATGAGGGTGAATGAGTTATACTAAAGAAACTGAACTGAAAAGTCGTTCAAATATTATTATGACAATGACCAGCGTATGACCAATTTCGAATTTTGCATCACTTCTGGAGACCGTTATTCTTGTTCCATCAAATTTGCTAATCTATAAAACTTCCAGTTTTCACTTTTAAAATAAAATTTTATATTGATTTTTCGCAATTCTTTTTGCCTTTTTTTCAATATTACTGCTATCTGTGGTCAAAGCAGTGGTTCGAAACAATTGTTCAATTATAAAATTTGAGAAATGGAACCTGTGGAAATAAGCATTTATCAGTTATAATAAAGCTAGGTGCCTTATTCAGATACCACTTGATTAGCCGAATGAAAGTGCATTAAAATGATGACATTGCTACAGTGTTTAACATATAAGTTAGGAATTTTGTTAGTCTGTCAGAAGATTTATTAATCAAAGCAAGATTTGAGATTTTAAGTCAAATCCACTTTAATTTATGCCAACAGTTATCACTGATATAAGCTCATTAATGAAATTTTTGATTGTGTCAACTGCTTTAATTAGAAGTTGTTTCAATCATGTAGGCTTGTTTCTTGGGCGTTTGCTTCATTTATGTCTTTATCCAACTTTGTAATAGTCTTGCAATTTTAATTTTAGTTCTTAAAGCTATGAAAAGCGTATTGAAAATATTTTTTGAAGAGTATTTTTTTTTCATTTAAAAACAGCGAAAAATAATCAATTTGTGTATTTTTTGTGCTCCAATAAAAACAGTTAGAATGAAAATTGAATAAATTCTATTCCATCAGCTGGAAGGAATAAAAAGTTATGTCATTGGTGTGTGGAAACTTACTGATTTGATTGCGAATATGAGTTATGTGCCAAGATCTCAAGAACCCAATATTAGTAAAGTTTCACAAGGACTATCGAGCAGAATTCTACGAAGTGAACTCTTCAATCAAAATGCATATATTGGAGGGCGATTTGAAGTGGGAAGAATAAAAAAAATAAAACAAATTTCAATCACACTTTTTGTTATAAATAATGTGCAGTTAATTCAAATGATTAATTCACTTCAACTTTTTAATTCAACTCTGCAACCAATCCTTCGATACTAGCAACCTTTCATTATCTTCGCAAGTATACCTTGCTTGTTTGTTCTATATGGAGTAATTATATGTGCACTGTTTCTGTTTGGTAATTTTGTGTCACTTTTTTTGTCACTTAATTTTATCGCAAAATGAAGTATTGAGAAAGAAGAAGAGAGATAGTAAGGGAAAGATTGAATCGATGAAAATGTTAAAACAGGTTTTTCTCGGGAAGGTTTGATAACGGAATGGGCAGAACATGCTGTTGCTATCAGATGTTTGTGGTGTCTATCTTTTGATAACTTAACTGTAATCTCAATAAACCCGTACATAATGAGTAATTAGTGGTTGGAAGAGTAAAATTAAATACGTTTTTATTGTCAATTATTTTACGGAAGGCAAAAATTTCTACCCTTTTTGCTTTGACAAAGAATACTGGCATATCTTATTTCCATATTTTTCTTCATTCTTTTTTTGAAAAAGCTTTTGAGAAGCATTTTTCAAGACAAATGCAAGATTGTGCTTCAAAATCCAACGCTGAATTTATTTTGCCTACTAATGGTTCAAATGACGACCTTAGCGCCGATGATTTTCAAAGGTTTGTTATCATTCTGACGAGAATTTCTCATAGCTATTATGTCATTGTATTCCAACAAAATGAATTGAAGTTCTTTCTTGGCTCTTATGATTAAAATTTGATAAACGAGTGTAAAGTGAAACTTACTTTGTTACTTTGACGATGTTCATAATGTATTATTTCTACACAAAAAACTCATGCCTAGAAATGAATAAGTGCCTGAACTTTAAGGCCTTTTCCGTTAGAATGGAAATAATTTGAATGATGTTGCTTTCAATGCGATATTTCAAAATCGAAATGAAAATTTTTCAATAAATTTGTAGAACTAGTTCGATAAATTCGTTCTGCTGCGCAGCACCACGTAATTCCTTAAATGGACAACAATTTTATTCGTTAGCTAATGTTTCAAACCATTATCGTGCCATGGAAAATGTCAAACAGAGAAGATCCTCAAAGCTACTGGATCGACCTGAGCTTTTCGTGCATGCATTAGTAGGTTTGTTTGATATAATGAAGATCTGAAATAATTTCGAGAGGTTTTTTTTTTTTTTCAATTCAGTTTGTTGAGAAAGTTGCTGCCAGTCTAAAGAATTGAGATATATAAAATCTATTCTATAGGAATCAAATAAACGAGTAACAAATTTTCTTGTCAAAAATCTTGTGAATCATTTCAAACCAATATGACTAATAAATAATAGCTTTCTAAATTATCTTCATATTTTAATTGTTGAGTTATAAAATGTTTGAACCATCATTTCTCATCGTAATTCGATATGAACTGCCTTTGAGAGGAAAAATTAAGTCATCATTTGCATAAAAGATCGACTAGTTGATATCGGATCTTTTATATTTTTGAAGGAAAGACTCAATGATAGCTACGATCACTTTTTTACATATTTGGCAAATGAAGAGAGTAAGTTTACAGTTATTTCAGACCGAAAAATTAAAAGGACCATGGATTGAGCAGGTGTTTCTAAAGAGGGAATGCATTAAATACATTCCAACTATAGGGATGAACAAGTAAGTAATAGTTTGAAACACTTCACTACTATATCAAATTTACAGTAGGGAAACTAACAAAGTTTATTTTTGCAAAGAATAACAATTTAAGAGATTAAGTGCTAGTTGATTGAGGAATGAAAAAAGTTCTTTGGAAAATTTTCTTTCTTCAGACTGCTTAAAGACTTTCAGAGCAATAAAATCACTTCAAGGATTGATTAATGACAAGAGTTTACAATTTATAATTAACAACTGCATTTATTAAAAAAAACAATTAATAGACGAGCATTAATATTGGAAAATCTGATTTTGAGTAACATGATTATAGATAAAATGAAACTATATAGACATTCCATCAGATCAAAATACACAGCAAAAATGCCATATTTGGCTATTGCAATTTAACGAAGGTCTGCTACAATTACTGCTACACAGTAGTTAGCAGAGAAGCCAAAAAAAGTGAAGCGAAGAAAATCAGTACAATATTGAACTTTTTAGTCATAAGAAAATTTAATAAAAAATCAGCTAAGCAAGAATCATTAACTTCATTTATGATATAATGTTATAGAGCAAATTATTTTAGATTTGTGACACTTTTTATTAGTAATTTGAAATCACTGATTCAATTTATAAAAGAAACAATTTCAAATAAAAAAATTAATGTTTTCAGATGTGGCTGTGGATTGTCTCTAAATGCACATAGTATGGCAGTAATTTCACAATTTCGATCGACAATATTGGAAGATGAAGCAGCGCGATCGTCAAATCAACCGATACGTTGGAGCGTTGCCGAGCATACAAAAACCGCTCATACAGACGCTTTTGGAACATTGGAATTTTCGGTATTCTTTTGGGCAGATAAGAGTTTTTTAAAATTCAGGTTTGAATATATGGGTATGATCTTTTCCTAATTATTGACTTGATCTACGTTGTTCCGATTTCATTATCCTTGTTTGTCTATTATTTTCTCCAAATTATTTAAGCTTATTCAGGGTGGCGCTCACGCGCACAAAGCGCATTATGTTCGTTTGGGCCATGATTCAGATCCATCTGATATAATGTATTTAATGGAGAAAATTTGGGGATTGGAACCTCCTCGTCTTGTTATTACAGTTCATGGTGGCATCACCAATTTTGAGTAATTTTTCATTTCTTTTTTCCAAATTCATTTCAGTGAAATTCTTAATCTAATGAAAAGGCTAAAAATTATTAATTTCGAAGGGTGCAAGAGAAACTTGGTCAGGTTTTTCGAAAAGGTTTGCTAAAAGCAGCACAAACAACAGGAGCTTGGATTATAACTGCCGGAATAGATGCGGGTGTAGTACGACATGTTGCAACTGCTCTTGATGAAGCTGGCATTTCAGCAAGGTATTTTCCCTCATCTCTTAATTTTAGTAATTTTCTTTCGTTTGAAAAGAAAAGGACTTAGATTGGAATAAATTATTAATTAAAAAATATTTTTTTGGTATGATCCGTTAAATTACATTTCATAATTTGCTTTTTTAAAACTTCTTTCTTCTCTTAACAATATTAATAGAATTTCAGAATGCGATCAAAAGTGGTGACAATAGGGATTGCTCCGTGGGGTTTACTGAAGCGACACGAAAAACTGATTGGCAAAGATGTCGTTGTATCTTATGACCCGCACTCTTTTTCTTCCAAAAGTAAATATGCAACATTGAACGATCGACACTCATATTTCCTACTTGTGGATAATGGGACAAGCGGGAGGTTGTATTTGGTTATTGTTTATGCCTACTTGCTCTATGTTTTTTTTCATTTGCATAAGCGAAGCTTAATAGTTCGTTCATTAACAAATATTGGATACAGATATGGCGCTGATATCATCTTGCGGAAACGTTTTGAAGAATTCATAGCTCGAAAACAAACAATTGGTTTGGGGACACGACATGTACCTGTCGTTTGCGCAGTACTAGAAGGTGGTACTTGCACTATACGGGCAATACTTCAATATTTAGCCAAGTATGTTATTCTAAAAAAAGCTTATTCATATAATATTGAGTGATTGGATTGCATAATTCATATAATTTTCAAAGTTTCAGTCAACCACCAGTTCCGGTGATTGTTTGTGATGGTAGTGGAAGAGCTTCAGATCTAATTGCATTTGCACATAGATTTGTTCAGGAGAATGGGTTAGATTTCAATAATCTGTTATTATTTGGCCTAACAGGCAATATAATTTGGATTTTTATCATGATAAGTATCATTATTTTTTGAAAATTTGACATATCTACTAATTTTTCTATTTCAAAATAAAACTAAATGATTGGTTGAAGAAATTAATAAGTTGCAGTCAGTGCAAATGATTTGCAAAAAAATGAATCCTAAAGACTGTTTGCTATTAAATCAATCCTGCTCTAATTCAATCCTGTAGAATGTTTTGAATATATTTAAAAAACAAATCTGAAATATAGAAATTTCAGCAATTTACCGCGAGAAATTCGTGCACAACTTCTCACTCTTATTGCTTCAGTATTTCGTTACAGTACAACACCAGCAGAACAAATTCTTGAAGAAATATTGTCTTGCGCGAAACATCGTGATTTGGTATGTTGTTTGTAACGCTATATTTTTTAGTGACCATTTTATTTGTTTCCAGAATCATTTCTGTTGTTTTTTTATAGTTGACAGTTTTTCGTTTGAGTGGAAATAAGAAGCAAGATGTCGATCATGCTATTTTGAGTGCCATATTGAAGGGACAAAATCTGTCAGCAGCTGATCAGGTATTCTTGTTGCTGCGGTTAATCTGATACTGTACCTGAAATTCATTAGATTTAATTAACCGGGACTTTTTTATATCCAGAGATGGATTGAAATGGACAATTATTCCAAAAACAATTTTTCTAAGTCCGAAATTTTAAAACAACTAATTGCAGAAAATAGCTAATTTTCAGCTTGCGTTGACCCTTGTATGGAATCGAGTGGACATTGCACGCTCAGATATTTTTGTAGCCAATCAAGATTGGAACCCCCATTTATTGTATAATGCAATGATGGAAGCATTAGCATTAGATCGTGTTGATTTTGTTAAACTTTTATTGGAAAATGGAGTTTCGATGAAGAAATTTCTGACGATCAATCGACTGGAACAACTCTACAATATGGTTATTGACTTCTGCTTGTTCTATTCATCCACTTTTCAATTCCTTCTCTTTTTCATACAAATCTGAGATGATAGTAATATAGCTTGAAAGCATAATTTTATATACAGCTTAAATCTAGTTGATTGTTATTTTTACGAAAATTATATTGAAAAAATTTTTGTCAATTTTTAGAATTACTGATTTATTTTATGCTTAGGAGCAAGATTCAATTCTGCCTCTAATTAATGATAGCGTCTCAATAACTGATGGCCAGATTACACTGCCGAAAATTGGAGTGGTTATCGAACGATTAATAGGAAATGCTTATAAATGCTCATATACATCAAGAAAATTCAAAAATAAATATGAAAAATGCAGAAAGAGAGCACTGGTGAGTGGTAGTTTGTCTAAAATAGGATCATGAGAACTGATCTGTTTTTTGATCAGAAAAAACCGAACTTGTATCTTTTCAGATCTCCAGAATTCCAAGTTTTCGGGGCCTTTGTGCAACATATTCAAAAACAAAGAAAATGGCTGAAGTAATATTTTACTTTGATTTCACATAATATAGCTTGTAGATTTTCGTTTAACAAAATTTAGACTTTCATACTCATCTTTATTTTGGAATAGTTCGAGGATTTCCGAATCGAGAATTGATTTAATTTCATGAGAAGATAACATTTGTTGCCAAATCTACATATCTCAGTTTGCAAACGGAGACAAATGATTTTTTGTGCTCTGTGGGCTTCTGTCATAGACATAAATGCTTATTTGGCTACTATTTGAATTGATGCTTGTTCAAAAGATTTTTATAATTACAATTGTTTTAAGTCGGTAAAATTCTTCAAATATACTTTGATTTACTATTACTGATTCAGGAAGCTAAGAATACGAAGAAACGGCTGCGCAGGGAAAGTAAGGAGGGTTAGTTTTCATTACTTATTTTGGAAAAAAATTTCTCATAGATAAGATTCTCGGAGTTATTGAAACAATACTCATTCATTACAATAATTTTAAAAGCTTACAATAATTGATCAACAGAGTAATTCCTATAATGTGGAAACCTTTTTCGGGAATAAAAGAAGATTAATCATCCTCACATCTGCAGGTGACGATTTTCAATTCCCATTCAACGATTTAATGTTGTGGGCAGTTCTGTCACGTCGGCAGAAGATGGCACTTTGCATGTGGATGTATGGAGAGGAGGCCATGGCCAAAGCATTAGCTGCGATAAGGCTTTACAAAAGTATGAGTAAAGAAGCTGCAGATGAATATATCGAAGTTGAAGTATCGAATGAACTTCTGGAATTTGCTGAGTTTGTCCTTTCCTTTCAACTTTTTTTTGAATTAAAATAAAAGTTATCATCTATTCAAGAAAATATGTCGTGCATTTTGGTGCGTCGATAGCTTTTGATTCCATTAAACTTTTCTTGGATGATAATATTTAGTTCGGTAATTTGACATTTACAGCAATCGAGTTGAATTAGCATTAGCTTTTAAATGAACGTAAACTTTTAATAAAAGACTGAAGCACACTTTCCACTTCAATTCTGAAATTAAACCAGTTCATATTTTGCAGAGAATTCAAAAGAGAAAGCTTAAGTTTGCTTAATCATTGCTACTTGCAAAATGATGCAGGAACTCTTCGATTGCTAACAGCTGAATTACCTAATTGGGGACATCACACTTGTCTTTCCTTAGCTGTAATTGCGAATCATCGAAGATTCTTAGCTCATCCATGGTGATTATTTGCTTGTTTGAAATGATTAAATAACTGAACATTGTTCCTTTTGATTTTTACAATTAAATGTTTCCGACTTCCTCGAAGGTTTGCTGGTGAACATTCTCTCAGATATGAGCATTAAAAAAATAGATTAGGAATTTTTTGAAACCGGTTCGGTCTCAGAAACAAAGAACTTTGAAGTGCAATCGTAATTGAATTGATATTATTAACTGCTTTCTAAATAAGATGCACCGCTAAATATTCCATAGTTTCCGTGAGCTATTGTTATCAGAAGCATTTACGATGCCTTTAAAAAATTTAAGTTTTTGAACTTAAAATTCTTCGAAAACTTAATGCCTCAGCAAAAAATTTGTTTCAGCTGTCAAATTTTGCTGGCAGACTTATGGCACGGTGGTCTCGGCATTAAAAGGTACTTTTTCAGAAGTTATCAGCTATTTCTTCCAGCTATTCAAACTTGAAAGTAATTTTAGCGCTGGCTTTTCCTCCTAGCATTTTATTGCTGGACGTGAAAGCTCGAATTTCACATCGTCGCATGGATTCCTGCACCCGACATTCATTTGCGATCGAACGGAATGAGTTCAATAATGTAAGACTTTTCGTTCCATAACTTTAGACTTGTTTCATTTACATGCTTCCGAGTCAATTAATTTTAGTGATATCTAGTTATGATAGAAAACTTTCAATCCACCATTTGTTAGCTAACCGTTTTACAGGAGGAAGAAGATGACGATCGTAGTCAGAACAGTTCTTCTTCATCGTATTATGCATCAGAAGTATAACATATTTCTCATTTTATATACGTTGCATGTTTTTTGAAAAACTTTAACTTTCAATTGTTCTAGCATTTAAAAATAAGACGAAAAACCAAATACAAGACAACTACATTCTCCCAGCGTATGACAGATTTTTTCGAGACAGCAAATTTGATCGAAGAAACTTTACGGATCAAATCAGGAGTTAAAGACTCGCGAAAATCAATTGGCACAAGTTTGCAGGAGGTGGAAGAAGTATCTTTTCATTTAGTATTAAATAAATTACAAGGTCATGAAGTACTACTCCAAGTTCATGTTATCGAAGCGAGAAGCTACTACTGCTACTAGAAACTACTACTAATAGTACTTCAAATTTCGCTTTTTCAGAAGCTTGAAGACAGCTTTAAAATAAAGAAAAGTTTATTTATAGACGACCAATAAACAAAGAAAGAAGATTATCATGTTTAATTGATTGGAATAAATAATACTTGAGAGTCAACCTTAACAATATACCATGAAGTGACTTCAATATGTAAACTGGGCACTATATTTCTTTTTTCGTGTTTTTCATTTTGTTCAAGTATCTATGGAAGTAACAATTTTTTTATAGATGGCTCACAAAACATCTTGGACGATGAAATTTACTCTTTTCTACTCTGCGCCGATCACAACTTTCTGGGTCTGGCTTACAAGCTATTTTGTATTTCTGAGCGTCTATACGTACGTAATACTGATTGAATTCCCAACGACTCCAACTCAAGTGGAATGGTTTCTTCTTGCATATGTTATCGCTTTTGTTATGGAACATTTTCGAAAAGTAACTTTCAAATACTCACATTTATATACATTGATTGATTTGTTATTTAAATTTCTCTTTTATTTTTATCGTTGCAGGATGCAACATATAGTTAGTATTATTTTTTACGACTCTATTTCTTCTTAAATAACGCAAGCAAATTGCTCAAATGAACTTTTCTTCTCTCTTTGGATTTCAGTTATTGGTACAAGAAGCAAGTACTATTTTTGAAAAGATACGTGTCCATTTTGATCGTTGCTGGAACTATTTGACTTGCTTGGCAATTATAACATTCTTTATTGGTTTCGCATTTCGCTATAATCAACTGACGCGTCATTCATACGGACGAATCATCTTATCGTGCAATATTGTGTTCTGGTATATCAAACTTCTGGATTTTATGGGTGTTCATCCAAGACTAGGACCATACATACAGATGACAGGAAAGATGGTAGGTTTTGTTTGGGAATAATTCTAATAAAGCTGGGAAGTAAGTAAGTGATGAATAATAATTAAATATTTTGCTTCAAATAAAATTCAGTTATGTCTCTTCTGAGTATTATCCATGTCACTTGAGGGAGTTTACGATCAGTTTACGAAGTAGATTTATTTTTTCTTGATAACTTCTCATAAACCACTCTTTGTAGTTTACGCATTGTTTTTAGCGGATTTTTAAAAATCAAATACACATTTTTTTTTTGTAATTTTGTTCAAGACAAGCTATCTTAGATTGTAAACATGTTGTATATTCTTGCTCTGTTGTTGGTGACACTAATGTCTTTTGGAATATCACGACAAGCAATTACGTATCCTCACGAAAAATGGCAGTGGTTATTGATAAGAAATATTTTTTACAAACCGTATTTCATGCTGTACGGTGAAGTATATGCAGGAGAAATTGATACATGTGGAGACGAAGGTAAATTTTTTGTGAAATATTAGAGCTTTCATCTATCTTCTATCTGAAATAAGAGAAGCTTTGCAAATCACTTATACCAATCCTAAAATATAGTGCACTAATTGATTTCATCAAAATTGCATAATTGTCGAATATTTATTGCCCCCTAAAAAGATAGCAAAAAAACATAATGAATGACAAAAAGACAACATAATGAATGCACTTCTAATAAGTTTGTTTAAAGTGTCAATTTTGCTCGAACTATTTTTGAAAGCACTTTGTTAGCATATTTTTTTTTTTAGGTATTAATTGCGTTCCTGGCGGTTGGATCCCACCAATCTTAATGACCATCTTTCTTTTAGTAGCAAATATTCTTCTGATCAATATGTTAATCGCTATTTTCAAGTAAAATTTTTATAGTATTTATATTTGCAAAAATTTTCTTCCACAAAAAGAATGGCGCGAAAATTTATGAAGACGAACTTAAAAAACATTTCAACTGCATGACAATTGTATTGAAATTTGAGTTTAGTTTAAAGTTCTATTTCAATAAATTTGATAGTTGTGAAATAATTTGAAAATTACTTCAGTAATATTTTCAATGAAACAAATGCCATTGCACAGCAAGTCTGGCTCTTCCAGCGTTACGAGCAAGTTATGGAATATGAAAATACACCATTTTTCCCCCCGCCTTTTACACCAATATCGCACTTAATGATTCTGCTTAAATATTTCTGGAAGGTTAGAAAAATACCAGCTTAAAAATTCTCATATGAGTATACAACTTCAGCAAATTTTATTTTCAGTTACATAAAAGGAGTGGACGAAAAAGGCAGGGAGCTAGCAAACGAGGAGGATTCTTCGATTTTTCAATGAGTAAGTCAAATGCATTTTTTTAATTTTTAAAATTTCAAACTTTTTTAAATGTAATCTTACTTTTAGAGCTAAGTTTAAGCGATGACGAATTATGTTTGTTGCGTGATTTTGAGGAAGACTGCATGGATGATTTGTCGAGGAAGAAAAGTCTCTCGCAGCCGTTGCAGGTCGACTATAACTTAAAAACAACTGTAGGAAGGTAAATTTTTTTCTCTTGAACAATTCACTGAAGTGAGAAGAAAAAATGGATTACATGGATTTATTTTATACTTTCATTTTTCACATATGTCTTGGTCCACTTATGGCCTAGACCTGTATTCAATAATGGATTAGAACTCCTGTGGACAATTCATTGTGCAAACACAAATTCGAGAAAGTTGTGCATTTCAGAAGTGGTAGTCTGCAAGTTCAACTAAATGACATGATAAATGAACATTGTAATATAAAATCGTTTTTGCGAGAAATCGAATCAAAACTTTGTGTTATGGAGACAAATCAGGAAGCGATGCTCAAACTATTACAAAGTTCCATTGACAAAGAAGGAAATTCGAAGAAATTATTAAGTAGCACAGAAGCAGATAGAAGGAAGGATTCAATCGTTATGGAAAAGAAATCTTTAACAGGAAAAATAAAATCAGATGGAAAGTATGTAAATATTAGTGGCAGTGATGATGAAGAAATCAGAAAATTGCACTATACGGACAAGTTTCTAGAAAAACGTAATATCTACCAAATTACGAAGAGGTAAGTTAGAAATCTTTGAAGTTTTTTGCAATTAAAGCAGTGCAAGACAAGAGATATTAATAGTAGGGCCAAGTTGCTTCTTTCATTACAGATATGTATATCATGCATGACCTATCGATTAAAGTCTCATGCTATAATCTGTATGGAGATTTGCTCGACTTAAATAACCTGACATATTTTTAAAAGTTTAAGCAAATTTGAGATCGTAGATGATTTCTACAATTCTTTACTTTTCAAGGAGTTTCTTTGATAAATAAATTTCACTAAATTTGCTGCTAATGAGAACAGAACATGAATTGAAGTTTATTTTTTAGTTCCAGAAAATCATTCATTTTTCGGGATGAAGTCTATACATCCATAACAGATACAATTGAAATGCCCAAAGTACTGTGTACTTCTAATAACTCAGTTCAACCTATCACTTTGCCCAGCAATCTTGCAACACAACTTAATGACACGACATTCAAGAATTTTGAAGAGGTACAGTAAGTCGTCTATTCCAGATAGTTTTAAGTCGATGAATTCAATTTTTTGAATTTTCAAGACAAGAAGATAATAGTTTTCTTATCAAAATATCAACATTAGCTCTGCTAAGCTAATTGGGATTTATTTAATTTTTGAAGGAATTTATTTCTAAAAATCTAAAAATTTTTGAGGGGATTTATTTAAATTTGTCCTGTCTATCAGTATATGCCATTCTCAATGGCAGAATAAATATATCAACATGATCGAGATTTTTCTCCGATCGAAATTCTAAAAATAGATCGTAGCGTTAACTTAGAACTACTTTTGGTCGAGACTACTCATATCTTATTTGTCTTAATTGCTAACTTTATTTAACAAAGCACACAGTGATCTATTTAATTTCTCTTTTGTCGAATCTGTGAAAAGTTGAATTTGAAACTAATTTGAATTAAATTATTCATTTTAGGTTTCCAACTACATAATAGGAAGACGAATACAGGAAAGAAACATACAATCATCAGCATGGCCTACTAATTTTGAAGTTATGCGTCGAACATTCAATCGAGAATTATCAGAATCGGCGAATAGCGATACAAATGAAACTGCTATATGTACACCACCATGTCTCGAACTTGATGATTGATTGGAAATATTTTGAACATTATAAGGGTCATAACTTCATAATACAGTACTACTCCCATTCCAACAAATGATGAGAGATTCCGCATTTCCTATCATTCCTTTTCTACATCTCTAACAAATCGATATGTTCGGTTTCCCGCAAAGAGTTGGCAGTCAACCTTTGACCAGCACATACCGTAATCTTCAATTTGAGCATTTGAAAAATCTGATTGAAAACGGTATATAATAAAATTTGAAATTACCACGATCAATCATCGTACTTAGAATAGTTAAAAATTATGAAAAGGCGGAAATGTCCTGAATCGAAGACGGTATTTAACATTTTCGTAATGTCTGACAATTAAGTCTGTTCGAGGCAGTGGTTTTTTAAAATTTGCAAATTTTAGGCTTATTTGATGAATGTATGTGCCCAATTTGAGGTTAGACGAAATTTCATTGAAATTGCTCGCAATTCATTTTATTGTTTTGTGCAGTATTTATCCAATACTTTTATGTTATTTTTTCCTGAAATTACTAAATTATATGTACTGAAATAAAAAATAAATATTAAATTATTTATGACAAGTTTGGAGACAATTATTTTAGTTGCAAAGAGAGATTTCAACTAGTGGTAAATTGAACTGAACTACAGTAATCAAGCTCGCTCGCGTTATCGTTTCCTAACTTCACAGTGTGTTGAGATTTTTAAGCGCAATTTCAACATCTATGCATTTATTTACAAGAAAAGCTATTTGACGTACAAAATTTAAATTGCAATAGCTTCTTGACTTCAATTTTAAATAATTTTTAGATGTAAAAAATATGAAATTGATTCAATTTTTTCAAAATTCAAATAAAGTAAGTGAGAGAATATAAAATAACTTACCGTAGTTGTTCATTCCGAAAAATATCGATTTAAAGTTTATTGTTATCGATCAATAAAATTTTTAAGCTATCGAATAAATTAAAATTATAATTGTAAGCATAAAGTTATATTTAATTCCTGAATACATCGAAAAATACTGTTATTAGAGAGATTATCTGCGATCTGTAAAAGTGATCTCATAAAATTGCCATAAAATACTGGGAATTGATCAGAAACAGCTATCTAATTTACACAGACAGATATCGAAAGAAATAGTAGTAATAAGGAAGTGATGCAGAGTGGTTCGATCAGGAAAAGAATCCGGTGAAAGACACTGAGAGTAATCAGGAAGAACAATCGGGATATATCGGTATTTATTCATTCCTCTTTTCTCATGAAATCGTGTATCCTAAAAGAACGGTGACATCATTGGTCCATGTTCGTTTAGGGATCTACTCTTATACTTACTCTTATCTAAAGGATAGTGGAGAGCACAGATCCATTTTTGATTCATCAGCAAATCTATCTACTCTTTTTTTTCCTCCAACCATAGTATCATTCTTTCATTCCATAGTTGTTCCATTTTTAGTTAAAGATTTGAATATTATCTTTTGAATTAATTTAAATTTATATTTCAAATTAATTGAATTACAATTGAACTAATTGTCTTTCAACTTATTGAATTACAACAAATTTCAAATTTGCATAAAAATTGGAACATTTGCAACTTTTGTGAGAAAAGAAAATCAATAATAGTGGATGGTTGAAAGTGAATTAAGTAGCTTAAATTAAAAGAAAAATTAATTCTTTAAAAAAAAAAAAGGAAAAAACAAAAAGTTCGGGAAGTACATGAAGATTGTTGGAGAATTTCAGGTTGCGTTTGACACAGGGAATCATTTTAGTAAATCAGGATTTCGGAAGATTGTTGTGTAACGAGTGTTACTTCGCACAATACAAAAGGAAGAAATATTGTTATCGGTAAATCTTTTTTATTTTTTATTAATAAATCATTTTATGCAGATGGTTCTAAATTTAAACAACAACCTTGTTCCAGTTACTACAAATAACAAAACGAAGGATAGATTGATTTCGCATTACAAATCATCTCCGAAAGGTATTTTTTTTTTTAATTGGCAACTTTTTTTTATGGCTCTTTTAACTTTTAGATAAACTACAATTTTTTCATGTAAATTTAACTTGTTATGTCAACTTAATGTTGTTGCTTTATAGAAAAATAAGCGTCATGGATGCAACACCAGTTCATACCCCATTTTGTGTACCTCTCAGGAAACGATCAAACTATGCAACAAAACCAGGGGTATTCATTTGTCTCTCTTGATCATGTGGCCTAAAATTTATTATTTGTCGAATGAACCAAAGGCATGCTATTCATTTGTTTCTCTTCGTCATGTATGGCCTAGAATTTAGTATTTGTCAGATGAACAAATATTGTTCATGAACGAAATAAAAATGTTAATACAGTTGCCATGTTTTAAAAAACGAAATTTAAAAAAGATCCAACGAGGTGGGATATTAAATTTTTTTTCTGACACATGATAGTATCAGTAAATAAGTCATCTGTAGAAATTGCAAAATTATGATTTATAGGACGAAGGAGGAATTCCACCTAGGCCATTGTCATCATCACAGCTTCATTCTTTTCGGGTAGACAATTCGGCTGAAGGTTGTAATTATAATAGTACAACAATGAATGTTGCTCCAGTGAAAGTGGATGCATCTGCTACATTCGCATCTCGCAAGTTTTATTTTCTCAACAATTAATTTATTGTATAGATAGATACACTCGTTGGTACTTTGATGAGAGAAAAAAATTTTACAGATATGTTCGGTTTAAAGAGTATATTTTAGATATATCAAATATAATTTTTATGCATAAGTCTAAAAAGAGGTAAAGTTTTAATGAAAAAATTTTGGGGGTTCTTTAGAATTTCCAATTTTTTTTCAGTTTTAAAATTCGGCTTTATTTTAAAACATTACTTTATTTAGGAGCACCTCGGAGGGTCGAATCTTTAAGTGATGATCAAACAAATTTAATGCAGGTTGTCCCAGTTTCTACATCACAATCGATAGTGATTCCGTGTGACAGCTCAAAATCATTTTTGCTCAAAAGCGTTACTCCATACGTACAGCAGATAACGGCAGTACCGAAAATACCATCCGAACTTATTCAGCCACCAGTACCATTTCCAACACATTTGATTAGTTCGCTGGCTGCCAATCAAGCTTTACCTCTTCCGCACTGCAACTTCTCCGTTCCTACGACGAATGTAACCACTGGTATACTACCACATGGTCCAAACTATGATCGTGCATCAGATGATAGCGTTTGCAGAAATCGAGATGCTTTATTAGTAAAAGAAGTGCTCCACGAAAGTCACTGCTGTGAGAATCCTCCACGCGGATTAAGTCTTAAAACAACGGATGGACCATCTCCTGGAATATGTTCCGCTTATGCGCGATGTGAGTGGAACGATAGCTCGAGACAATCAATACTACCCTATTCTGGCCCTGGAACATCACGATTTTTTCCACTTGATCAGGCATATAGTCGAAGCGCACCCCGTCGTCTTATGTTCCATAAATTTCCAGAGTCAGATTAGTAGGTTTTCTGGAAATCTTGTCAATTAGTTATTGTGTTTTGTAAAACATTGCTGTTTCATTTCCCTTTTTCAGCAAAGCTTTTTAGCTCATTTAAGAGCGAAAACTACTCTTCAAATTATCTTTGTGCCTTGCTTCGAAGAATGAAAGAAAAGAAAAGGAAAATCTTATTTGTGTTCTGTTATATTTATAATGAATTTTTTCCTTACACTATCAGAGTTATCGCTATTCTATCTAAACACTACTTATTAAGTTGCGAAGCAGAATCATTATGTAAACCAGATGGATTCAGGAGCAATAAAGAAGGTTGGCCAGAATTTAGAATTTATATGTACATTTAATTTTTTAAATTATGTGAAACTTGAATAGCTGCAAGCTCTGATTCATGCCATTAATTACTATTTGCAGTGCCGTTATTCTCGACTGCTTTTCATTTTTTAAGAGTCTAGTACTTACATTGTACAGGAAATGAGGAAGCTTATAAATCGTACTATGTAGGAAATGCGCCACCAACCTCATCAATCATGCAGTCTACGTATAGCGGTGCAAACATTACGTACACCGCAGCAGGCACTGCACCACCTCCGAAAACGTATATTTTTTGTTTTCTTTTTTTTTATTTTACAAAGTCTGTTTGTTCTAGTTACTTTCTTGTTCATGAATTAAGTGATGAAAAGGAAGGCTTTCTATGATAGTTCATAAATTTGATTAATATTTGCACTTGTTCAAATTCATTTTTTCGCAAATCTAGCTGTAAGCTTTTCGTTATTTCTCTTTTTTTTTTTTCTAGGATCGAAAGAGGAGATATCGATTAATGTCGTTATAATGAATATGTATCACAATATTTGAAGAAAAAAATTTTGCATTTTCTCCATATTTGTTTGCTGAAAAAAACTTTGAAACAAGAAGCTTTAACAGATCCGGTTTTCAAAATACTTTGAGAAATTGAGATTTTCTGAATTAGAAAATTGTAAACTTCTGAAGTTTAGATTTAGAGGCGATCCAGATCAAGTCGTTATATGCTCTTCGACAACCAATGGCAGAACTGTGACCTATCCGTACTCATCAAAATCAACATATACATACAATGACAAAGATCATGTAAAAACATCGCCAAGAGAAGAGAAATGCAAATTTTCAATGCATGGGTAATTCTTCCGAAAACTTCTCTTTCCAAATCGCCTTTAAATATTTGTTTGAAAGCACTTATGAAATAGTAAGCATGACACAGTTTTGCTCCAAAATTGTTGGTAATTTTGAAGTGAAGTGTACTTCATTTCGCAAAGTTTTGAGGATCCTTAATTAATATTGTTTTTGTCATTAGTGCATATTAAATCACTCATGGAATATATATTTCGATGTGTTAAACTGCGTGGTAATTCTGGAATTTTGATTTAAATAAATTGATGGAGCAACATTACATACTAACACTATTTCCTGATTTCAGTTCTTATTAGCATAACTTTCTTTTAGTTACAGCAAATACAGCAAGAAAATATATAACGTGAATCTTGCACATCCTCCGACAACCATCATTAGTAAGTTCTGAAAGCAATGTTTATTTCTAGCGTAAATCTAATTGATGAATGAAGTGAAACACAATATTTCTTTTTCGCTTTTTTGATAAAATACTGCTACTGAGGGAAGGCGACGAAAACATTACAAATTTCCACGTTGAATATAGAGAGGGATCAGTTTCTAGAAAATAAAATTCAATGCTCATTGCATACTTCGACTCTTTTGGATTCATACCTAGCTTTTTTAAAACTGTTTCTATTGCAATTTTTTAAAATATTTTCGGTGATTCTCACTGAAGAAATTTATGGCATTTCGCAAAAGGAATATGAAGATAAATCCGATTGATATATATGATTTCAGATCCTTCGCTGAAAAAGAACAATCAGATGATCCGCAGTCAAATAAGTTCAGTAGAAGAATGCCAACAAAATTTCAAAGAGGGCAAAAACATTAGCAGATCAGCAAAATCGATGTCGATTTTCTCAAAGTTCTATTTTCTTTCTCTAAAGTAAAACAAAATAGCTCCAAATTTAAAGTCCTGATGACTGATTGCAGACATATTGGGATTAGAATTGTAGAAATTAACTGTTTTGATTTGGAAAATTAGAACCTAAATCCCTATATATTAGATTCGCTGAAATTTACTTTAGCAAAATTCAACTCTATCTGGTACTGAACAGCGAACATTGAAAAACTGAAAAATTAAACCTGATGTAGGGAACTACTCAGAAGATGAACGATTCTCTGTATGCTTGAAGCTGGAAAGTGTTACTTTAGCAACTTGATCTGGATAAACTAAGTGATATGACGCTTCAAGGAACCATTTAGTAAAACTCATGATCTTGTTTATCAAGATAAAAATATGGCTGAAATTATGAAAAACTGTATATGCATCAAAGTAGAAGGTGGTGGGGCTTACGTTTTATTCTTCCATAATGTTTTGAAAGAACAACAAATTCTGGGCATACTATTTACAAATAAATCGTAGATGAGCTATTTTCTAAGTATGTTATAAGTGAGATCATTCACCTGCTATATTTCGTTACGGAATAATAAGGCAACTAAATATTGAATAGGCGCAGAAGGAAATTCTGATTTCTACCTAGCAGTAAGTAAAAGAAAAAAATGAACTCGCAGAACCTTTCTCGGTCTTTGAATTGTTTCTCATTTTAAGTGAGGTATACTTTGTATCTTTAGAAGTCCAACTCTTTAGTAATGGATGTATTATCTGTTAATCTGCTCAAGCTTGTACATGAGTTTAAATATAGTTTTGCATGTAGAAGTATGTGTAATGAACGAGACACTATGAACTTCAATCATAGTTTTAATCTCTGTGTTTCGCCTGTAAAATTTCGCGAAAGTTGTATTGAAAAGACTAGATAGTATGCACTGGAAATACCGCAATCAGAGGTATCTTTACTTTGACAATGCATTGCCGTGTTGATTATGTTGATTTGTGTTGACTTCGTGCTATTCGAAGAGCGGAGTGTTTGCTTTTCTCTTCTACTTTTGGGCTGAGACAAAAAAAGACTTTAACTTTAATTTTAACACTTGTTCTAAAGGTTCCATTTGGTTTTTTTGGATATTTCTCTTTTTTAGCTTTTATATAAATGAAATTAAAGGACTAACAATATCGATCATTAATTTAAAACCAAATTTGATGATATGATGATATGAGATGTACGAAATTCCTCAGGCAGATTTAATGATATGAGATGTGCCAAATTTAATGATATGAGATGTACGAAATTCTGAAGCTATATGGTTCATGTTTTCAAAGTACTATAAAAGATAAATTAACTGAAAACTTTTATCCAAGCGAAAACACATGTTTTTTTTATCATAAATCAGATTTCTTATTGGACTTTTTTCGATCATCGAGAAGCAGTTTTCTATTTGTAAGTTTGGCGAATGTTTATTGCGATTAATTATTAAAAAATATTGTTGGAATAGCTTTAAGATAACTGAAAAAGCAATAATTTTCAGTTCCTTAATAGTGCATCATTGTTATCAGTTAACTAATTCTGTGTTAATTACTTTTTTCTCTCCTTTTCATATTTCTTCCAATCTCTTTCTCTCCATGCATTCGAACAGCTGTTCAAACCTTCCGAACTTTTTTGAAGCAAAGTAAAATGACTTTTTCCTCTCTTTACATACGTAGCAATAAGCCTAAAACGATCCATCCAGTACTAAAGAATTATGCTGTTTTGGCTCATTAAAGGCTTAGAAAGTTAAAATTAGTAGATTTGGAAACTCGATTTAGAAAATTTATTTTTTGACCTATTTGTTCCTGTCCGGCACTTGCCGCTAAGATGATGGATTTTTCCACTTTAATGCATTTTTTAAAAATAATTTTGAGATAATCATTAAAAGGAAAAATACACAGCGTCTAATATGTTGATCATTCGACAATTTTTTCGCAATTGGAATTTAGGATTGAGAACTCTGATTGGGAATTTTCGAAATTTGCACTATTTTAAGACGGCATTGAGTCAATAAAAAAGTTGAGTTCAGCCAACAATGCAGGTGGGATTTGACAAATGGTTTGTCATGAGACTTTTATTCTGAATATCCTGACACATTAATATAAGTCACTTATAATTATAATGCATAGTAACTTGTTTACCAGTTCCTTAAAATGTGGATAATTTGCATGGAATTCATATCATTATAAGAATTTTTCAGTTTCTCTACGCAGCCGATACAAACACAAGTTCATCTAGTATCAGAATTTGAAAAAACTCGTTTCACCTCACACTTGTCATCATGTGTCACAAATACAACAAAAAATGTTATAGTTGAAGCGCTAGAGGCATGTGATAATATCCAAATAGGTGATGAGGTTCGTAGAATATATTGCTGATCAAATTTCATATGGTTAAACAGAATCATTTTTTAGCGATCTTGCCATATTTTCGACAAGAAGAGTTTTGTTGATCTTCGTAATTATTATAGAATTAAAATGAATTCAGTGTTTTTTCTTTCGGATTCACTTTAAATTTTAAAACACAGTGCTTTCAGGATGTTAATAGTATTTCACATGGGATTGACTCCAGAACATCCAGTATTCCAAGTAGTGCTAACGATCGAAATGACTGTCTGATGTTATCAGCAGATAAGCCAAAAAAACTAATGCGAGGTAACAAAGTAGAAATTTTGATTCTTGAAAAAATGAGTCGCGAAGAAAGAAGAAAGAGCTCATATATTTTATTATCTCGATATTTTCAGTAACCTATAAAGGGTAGAGTGCTAGCTGAGTTTTTTTAATTATTGTAATCTATACTTGTTACAGTGTGTATATGTCACTATCGGAATATTTCTTCATTGCAGTTCATTTTGTTCCATTTTCAGATCATTTTTTGGATGAGGATTCTTTACTAGAAAATTTACCCAAATTTGAACACTCCAATGCGAGCGGTTTGCCGTATGAATTAACACGCAACATAAATTGTCTGTTGTCAAAATCGCCAGATGCGAAACCAGGTTTTGTGATCTGTGATAATGATAGGTATATCTCAAGGCAAAGGAAACCTACTCTTCAGGCGAGAAGTATCCATCGAAATACTGGTATTTCGACTCGTTATATCAATGAAGGAAGGCCAAGGTGTAAGTAGCGTCTCAGTTGCAAGTTTTTGTGTCTTTTCTATTCGGCTATTTGTCGTTTATTACCTCTCTTTGTATAACAATCCATATCAGCATTTATAACATTTTACCTGATCTATTTTCTTGTTGTACTGAGTTACTCATTCTGATCAGCTTATTTGATTCTAAGCAGCTCGTTTCACTACCTTCATTTATTTCAAGTTTTTGTTACCTTTGACCTGATACGATTTAGTTTTCCGAACTCATATTGATGAGATTAAAATCGAATTGCTTAGAACGTTATATTCATTTTTTCAAAATTTCACTTAGGCTTTTGATTGATTAGCAAAATAAAGATTGCAATGTACAAATAGGCATCGAAAAATAATCCTATCTGTTCTGCTCTTTTCACTTATTTTCATTCCATAATAAGAAAAATAAATAAGTGAGAAGAGAAAGATTTTTAAAAATGCTCCGTATTTCATCCATTTCAGTTTCCTTGCAACAAATCGGATTAAGTACTTATCGCTTTTTGAAGCAGTAAAATTGACTGGCGTCCAAATATTGTCTGAAAATTCCTCAGCAATATCTGGAAACTTCAAGCAAGGAAAAACCAAAACATTATTTTAGGCACTGGATTAGAATTAGTTCAGTGAAAAGCAAAAATTAAAAAAAAAAAGTACCTTACAATTAATACGACTAACTTTTAGGAAGCTGATTATGTGTCTATGCAATGAAGAATGTACTGTATTGAATAAATAGGTATGCATTACATGATTTTCAGACTTACATCTAATGCCTCCAGCTCACCAGTCGAACGATAGTAATTGGTGCAGACATTCACAAAATGGTCCTTTATCAAAAAATTATCCCTCACGTCCTTTTTCAACTAGTGATGGCTTTATTCGTAATCGTGACCGAAATAGTTATAACAAGTAGGTTTTCATTAATTTGATAATTTGTTCCACTTATCGGATCTAAATTAACTCTATGAATCAAAAATACTTAGAGGAGTGTTCTGTATTTTATAACATTAACTAATGATGTTCTGAAATTTTCTAAAATTTTGTGGAAAAAGACCTGCAGCTTCCTGTTCTAGAAATCTCCAAATAGATATTGCTAATTTTCTTTGGAATATCCTCCATGTTGCAAGTAATTGAAAAATTCAGTCGCAGCGGAATAGATCGGAATGTTAGGTAAATTTCAAATAAGTCTTTAAGAAAGGGAGATGAATTTCTAAGACCGTTTTATTGTAAAAGTAAGTGGTTTTTTCTTTTTTTTTTCACAGCTTTTTTGATTAATCGGATTAAGGCTCTATATGGGTAACATGGATCGTGGTCGTGATTGTTCTCAGTGTAATGGTTCTGACAGGTGTTTCATCCCAAGAATGACCAATATCTATAGATCTGCGAACAGATCATGCAAGTCTTTGGGTTCTTAGCTTCTATTACGAAAGATTGGTATTCTAAAAATTTTCAATAGATTAAGATGGTTCTTTTAAATGATACTTGTAGCGGTTCTTATGTTTTTATGTGAAACTTAAGATATGCGACGCTCGAGATCGGATATGTTCCTCTGTTAAATCCTGTGTAATCATTTCAGCATTTATTTTGCATGATGAAGATGGTTTAACTTGCCGTAATGAAAATACTGAAAATTCATTCAACTTGGTGGTATCCGATGACAAAAGAAGTCGAGGAGCTGCAATTCCTGATTATTCGTTGCATCGTAGTGTTAAACGTAACGGCTCAAACAAATCTCGTAATTCTCCACCGGTGTATTTAGCCCTAAAAAGTCATCGTGAGCTTTTGGATAGTACCGAGGTTCGTTTTCTTATTTTCTTGAAGACAGATTCTCCTAGAACTTCTGATAAAATACGAAAACGACATTATTATTTAGAAAAGATTTCAAATTTCTAAATTTCGAACTTTCTCCTTGAACGGAGCGTAATTTATAAATATTCGTATTTAGGAACAGTTTAATTTACAAATAGTTTTGTATCTTGTGGGAAGTAATATTAGATACAAGCAGAATATATTTTTAAAAATGCTTTTTTTATCTATAAATTTGAAGAACTAATTAATAGTAAATTTGTTCCCTAAAATGAACTTCTCAGCATCCAGACATGTAGGTTATTGAAGAAAATATATGAGTTAATGAGCTTTGGGCTTTGCAAGCTTAATTAAGTTCATTAAGAATTTCTGGTTCTTAAAGATCTCAGCATTTCTGATTTTCACTGGGAAAAAAGTTTTGTTTGACAAGCAGTAGTAAATATAAATCAAAATAGGCTTCAGTAGTGCATTTACGATTGTTAGCTTAGCTGTTTTTTTTTTTTTTTTTTTTTTTAAAAAAAAAAAAAAAAAAAAAAAAAAAAAA
>JARVGP010000398.1:0-49294 GCA_029876185.1 Mansonella ozzardi | reverse complement strand
AAAATTAATTATCAATTATTTTTTTTTTAAAAATTTATTCATTATATAATCATTTTTTCCAATGCTCTATTTCTTTAAAAAAAAAAAAAAAAAAAACGAAAGTTATTGAAAAATTTCTCACACCAAAAATCATTTGAAATATAAATGTATTTACTGTAAAATGAAGATGAAATTAAACGTTCATTTATTTGAAAAAATTTTTATCCTTTGAAAGCCATCGAAAGACGTGATATCATATGACTTAATATGTCAAGTAAATATTTAAATTCGAAATTAGAAATTGAAAGTCAGGAATTCTCCAGTGAATTCTTCGCATCATTAATACTAATGGTCTCATTTCTATTTGTCCTTCAAAAACTCATTCTAACAAAAAAAAGACAATGCGATGGATTGATAACAAATCCACCTATTCTCGTCTACAACATATTACCGTAATTGATTCTGTGGGAAATTTAAATTAAAGGTTATTATCGACTGCCACTGCTACTTCCATCATTTTTAATTTACTTTAACGCTTTTTTTCTAATTGCTTAAGAGATTATCTGAAAATGTCTCCCATTTAACAAAAGTTTTCAAAGATTTTTTGACAATATTTGAATTTTGATTCCATTGTATATTTGATTTATATAGTTTAGCAAATATTTTTCCAATAATTTTCTTCAATGAAATCATTCTTTTGTAAAAGAAATGAATAGTTGAAATATTGGAATAATTTAGTATATTATCACAATATCACAGTTTGTTACATTCATGAGAATTCCATGGAATCAGGGAATTGAACTGATGTAATATTTGAAATAATATAAATTGATTTAACTACTATTATGAAACTCAAAAATATCAATATTATTAAATGTTGTTATACATTAGAGCTAAATTTGAACAAATTGATTGTTAATTACAATTATCAACAAAATTTTCTTTCCTATTAATGAATATTTTCTAATGAAATTTTTCGTTTGTTCTTTGCAAATTAATTAGTTTACAAAAAAATACATTTGTTTAAATTAATTTAAATTAATTTAATCAAAAATTTCAAATTTTAAAATTACAAGAAAAGAAAGAGAGAGAGGGCTAGAGACGAAAAATGTTTATTGTTCTATCTGATAATATATTTTTATATAAGATTATGTTTATTTCAATTATTGATCGGTTTCATCAATTAAATGGGTTATAGCAAAACAGCAACGACAGATTAGTATGATAATAATAATAATAATAACAGCAATAACGACAGCAACCGCAACGACGACAAACTATTAAATGAAGCAAATCTGCTCTCTGACTATTTTATTTGATTGACCATCGAAACAGCCTGTTTTAAAAAGAAGAAGAAGAAGAAGAAGAAGTCTTCTTCTCATATTATAGATTTTTATTGGAGCTTTATGACTCTTCTCTTCTCACCACTTTTGCCTCCATTAATTGGGCCTCCGTTAATTGGCTTTTCTTCCAGGACAATAGTGATGCTTGGCAACATTTTACAACTATGACTCTACCAAAATATTCATATGACGACGAAGTTTGAACAATGTTTTAAGCTATTTAATTGATTCAAACTGAATGCTAATTTAAATCTAAAAAATCCCGAAAAAAAGTTTCCTTCTAGAACATTTTTTTTAGATTTACAATTGCATAATTATCAATTGCAAAATTATGCTGTTTTGTTACAAACAAAAAAAAAAAAAAAAAGATTTAGTTTGAATTATTTATCATAGTTTTTTAGAAATTTACATTTGATAACTATAAAATGTTATAATGATAAAAGCTGTTACAAATAGATAAGCTAGATTTGTTCTATCGCATCTGTTACAAAGTATGAAGTGTTGTAATAATTTAAATTGTTAAAAGGGAGACATAATGTGGCCTAATTCTTTGGAACTTAACAAATTTAAAATTAAAAATTTCGACATGAAATATTCAAGTATTTTTGTTTTTAATGATATCATCACCATCATCATTAAAATTAATGCAATTTTTTTCACAAATATTTTCATCGCAGCTAAAATTTATCTTCGTTCTTTTATCCATTTAGTGTACAATGTGAAATTTGCATGCTTGCAATTGGTATCGGATTTATGCAAATAGAAATGAATTTTTCATCGAAATGAAAATTTTTTTCTCATTGCCTACACGCAATGTGCAAACATGCAATATATACGCAATGCATAGCTTTCATTGTAATTAAGCTATTTATTCTCATTCAATTAAATCATAAATTTCTTTTTGCGCAAATAAATTTGATGATGTAAAATTTTCGCCTAATTTGATAATATTATTAAGGGTAGCAATGATGAATAGAAATAAATTTTTCTTAATATTCTCAAATTTTTTTTGCACGCATGTGAGTGAGAGTTTAATGAGAATGATCACGACATATATATTATGTAAAACTTTTGCAGGAAAATTTATATAACAAATGTTTGTGGCGTTTTGTATATTATCAAGCAAATTTTAGAAGTAATGATAAAATTACTTTTCATTATACGATTAACTATTGAAGATAGCTATCGAACGTATACGATAAGCTATCGAAGTACCAATTAAATTTTAATTTTTTTTTCATTTTTACCAAATCGGCTTTCAACTATTAAAATATCATTTTAACAATAAAAAAAATTTAATCTGATGTAATGATATAAATAAAAATTTATTAAGAAATTTAAGACTGAACACATTTTCTAATTATTTTTTAATTTGCACATCAAAAAGTATTTGAATTTTTTGAAGGTTTAAAAACAATTTTGATTAAATTGCATTTGTTGAACAAGATCAATCAATGAATAGACATGAATCATATGTGTAATATGATTCATATTGTGTTGTAACATTGAAATGTTTGAGCTTTTGTTAAAGCTTATATTTTGCATAGCGGTAATCCTTTAAAGGTTTTTGAAGGAACTTTGTTTGTTTTTCTCTTTTTCTGTCGCCTTTTTCTCTTTCTCTTCTCATTCTTTCTTTTTTTGTTTACACAATGTTATAGCACAGTTTGGAGGGAAATAATACTAACCTAAAATTAACAATTCATATTTATTTATTGAAATTAATTAGAATTAAATAAATTGATATTTGAACATTTTTATAAATTGATTTAAAAAAACGGTCTTTCTCCTTTATTTTCATATTTTCCTTTCTCTGTTTCAAAAAGTAAAAAATCAAATTTGATTGGAAAAAGGAAACATTTACTTTTTGTTTAAGACATAGCTGAGAGACTGATATTATTTTGCTACGGTCATTTTCTGTCTGATCAAAAATTAAGATAACTGAGATGATGGTAAAGGTCATTTGAAGTATCGGAAATATTTATCACTTAAGCGATACCTGCATTTCATATAACTTGGATAATTTTCTTTTCAGTTTGTGTTATTTCGGTTTTTCAAAGTCATTTCCAAAAGGAGGAGAGAGAAAGAAAGAGAGATGAGCAATTGTCGATTCTATTTCTCGTCAATTCTTTCATGTTTCATTCCTGTTAGAAGAGAGGATTGGGAATAAGTTCGTTAGAATTTTTCAAAATTTTCTTCTCAATCAGCTAGTTGTTCGGGTTAGTAAAGCACAATGTGACAAAAATTGCTGCGTAAAAACTCTTTGTTGCAGCGATTTTAATTTAATTCTGTCCAAAATTAAGTTCGTTCATTAAATTCCATTTAACTATCAACAATTGGGCTCATTAATCTCGTTGGAAGTTGAAAATATGTAGAGACAATTTCAAAAAGTGAACAAAGATGAATGAATAGATGAATGATAGTTTGTTTGTTTCGTGGCTAGTCAATATCAGCTGTTTTGATGACATTTGTGGCTGTCTGAAAGAGTGAATGTTGCAAAGGATTTTTGAACATTTGAGTGTTTTTATTCAATTTTTTCAGCATTCACATCTTGTTTTCTATTTTTCATTGACTAATGCTATGATCATAGTTATATAATTCATTGAAATGTTGCGTGCTTTGTTCATCCCTTTCATTTAATGATTAATTAATTTCCTCCAATAACTTCTTCATAGTTTTTTTTTGCTCAAAAGTGAAATTTTCTCAATTGTTTTGTTTGAATTTTGTTTTAAAATAAATATGTGAGATTCGATTGATTCAGTTAAATTACTGGGCATGTTTTCGTTTCTTTAATATCAGTTGTCGTAGGTTGTAAAAAGAAAAAATAATGAGGAGAGAAAGTCTTCAATGTCTACATGTAATTTGTGCATCCATAACCATTTCATCAATTATCCACATTGCTATGCATTCTCTTCATGAAAATTAAAGAAATTTGATAAATTTTCCATTTGCGATAAGAAATTTCAAAATGTTCAGCAATATATTAATGAAATTTCATCAATTTTAAAAAACTCTTTTCCAGACACTGCCTTAATTTTTCCTCATTTTTTCATCTGCTACTTTTATCGGTGTATTACATATGCTTAATATTTCTCCTCACTCAAATTACGAAAGTAAATTGACAATGGATTTTCAAGTTTTCCTATTTTTTAATTTCGTAATTTTTAAGAAAAAAAATTAAGTTATGGATTGTATATGAGAGTGTAAACTGGATGATTTTACGCTATAAAATCCCTCTATTCTCAGCTAATTATTCTACTAACAGATAAATTTGTAACACACGTTTGAACGGTTAATTAGTACCTTTTTTGATCACTAGGTTGGGATGTTTTCGGAACTTTGTTAGTTCTCCTAATAAAAAGAAGCAAATAAATTGAATTCGCCTTTTTCATGCTTTCAATTTTTTCTAATTCTAGCTTGTTTGATTAAATAATTGCAGTTTTGGCCACAAATTTTCCTTCTTTTCAATGCTAGCTCTATTTCAATAACACATTCCGTTTTACTTTCACCGGTGGTAGGAAGCATTTTAATTTTTAGTTTGTTACTGCAAATCAATTTTCCTGTTACATTTTCTCTTTTCTTCATTTCTCATTTCTTGTATACTGAACTTTTCGTTTAAATTTCGTTTCAAAGAGGCTGAAAGAAATTTGGATATAAAATGTAAATTTCTACGCAACTTTCACAAAAAATTAAATGTAAATAATGCTTGACTTTTAAAATTCCATTAAACAATGACTAATGGTTATTAACTGTACATACTTGTAATTTCCGATAATATGCTAAAATTGAAATTAATTTTTTGTTAATTTTTAAATTTGATATTTTGTCTGATATTGCGTTTGCTATGATGCAGATTCTATTCGTCATCCTCAAATTTGCATATAAAATGTGAAAAATTTTAAATTTCGATTAGTGTTTCTTCAGAAGTGTGCGCTGGTTGTCCAATGAGCGGCGCAAGTGACGGGTTTTATATGATTAACAATACTGCTGATAATAGTGATGATAATGATTATAACAATCCTACTACTACAGCTGATATAGTGAAACAACTCGCTGAGGTTAGTTATCTTTGACAATGCCATGCTTTTATTGCCTCGCAGTTATCACTCATCACTTTTTATCATATTGGTTATTGTTATTATTAATTAATTAACAGCAATTATTGTGAATTATTGCTATTACCAATTATATATTGTTAATATCGTGACTACTGTTATTGTTGTTAGCATCACTATTATTAATTAACAAATTACCAATACTGTTATAATTAATTAATTAAATCACTGATTGTTAATATTACTATTTCTATTAATTAATTATTATTTTATTATCCTTCAAATTAATTTATAATTAATCTAATATTTTTAATTGATAAAAATTAGCGTCGCTATAATCAGTTTCATTAGTATTGTTAACTGATATTGCAACTTGTTATTTCTGAAAAACTTTTCGGAGATGAATGCAATTTTATGACATCCAACTTAATAGAATATCATTATTGATGAGCTTTTGTAAGTGGAACACGTAATTATTTACCCAAACAAGCTGTGCTAATTTTAGACAATCAGGAAGAAAACTTTCGAAAAAAGAAAGGTATCATTGTTAGTGATGATTTTGCTCAATGAAATAAACAACCAAAATTACTGATCGATTTTGCAAGAATAAAAAAAAATTAATTCAAATTATTCTTGCTATTATTAAGTTAATTAAATTTAAGTTAATTAAACAAAATTAAATTTAAAAAAAAAATTAAGTTAAATTAAGTTAATTAAATATAAAATAGTTAAATTAATTTTACAAATTTACTTACTCTATAATCAATGTTTGTTCTTTGCGTTTAACAACAACGAATCATTCGATGATTTACGTTTGTTCAGTTATTTAATCGATCGATTTAATCGATTATTCATTCATTCTATAAATTCATTTTTTTTTTTCATTAGTGACTTATCTGTCAAAGACGCACTGTGTACATAGAATTGGACTATGCGATTATTTAACATATGACCTCGCATTAGTGTGTAATGTTGGAAATATGATACGAATAGGGCAAAGAGTATAAATGATTATGGTGTTTCTATATATATATATACGGTATCAGTTGTGATCTGTAATCAATATCTAGAAATGAGCCAAAATTTATGTATTTTTCAAAACATTTCTAGTTTCAAGAAAGTTAATTTTATTTTGCAAATTTTGCTCTTAATATTTTCCATCAAAATATCTCTTCTTCTTCCATTTTTTTTTCTACCGAAAAAAAAAAACGTAACTGACATTGCTGTATGTTGGCTAATTAACATCAAACATTTTCCAGTCTAAAATTGCCAAAAATCATAAAATTGTTACAGAAATTTATTAAAGTCAGCAATTGCTATTTGAATATTTGAAAGTATCAAATTACTTCTCTAACATTTTCAATTTCAAGATTTTTCATTTACTGCTATAAAATCTCGTTGTTTGCTCACCGAAACTTTTGCTTGTGAGAAGAAACAGGCCCCAAATTTTTGATAGATGTTGAAAAGAAGGATTGTCTTTTAATAAGAAACTGCTTATTGTAAACAGTTTCTATTCAATTCATACTTAAAATTATTTGTTTGGATTAAAAAAATAACGATGGTGACTTATTTTAGCTAATGTTAAAATTTCAAATTTAATACAGTAAAATTTTTACTGCAAGATCTTGTAAAAAGAATACACTAGAAAAATTGACACTTTTAAGTTAATTAAATAATTAACAATCAAAATGTCGCATTTTTTTAATTGCAGTTTCAATTTACTTTCCAAAAGTTTCAGGCATCTGTTGAAATTCTTCAAAACATGTGCCAATTTCGAATTTCGCAAATTTTATGCTATATCTAAATACTTTTCTTAATTTTTTAAATTATCTATAAGTGAAAAATGTTACATCCAAAAATTTCATCAACTTGAATGATTAGGAAAAGAATAACAATCTTTTTGCCATAGAAGAAAAAATTACAATCAATTAATAACAGTTTAATTTTCGATTCAATTTTCATTTGCTTTAAAAAATATTTGACAGAAAGTAAAGTTTTCGTTCAGCTTTCTTTTTTTGTTTTTTACCTTCTAAGTAAGTATTTGGGAAAAAAGCAATTGTCATTCTATTTCCCTTCATTTTTGAAATATTTATTTGTTAATAAAAACAAGAAAAGAATGAGAAAAGACTATCCCATCCGATCGTTTTGTGTAATTTTTAATGTTTTCATCTGAAAAAAAAGAGAGCGAAGGACGCAAAAGAAAATTCATTTTTTTTCTGGTTCTTTCTCATTTAAAATTGAATTTTTGCGTTTATAAGAAAACGATCTTCTCATTTGTGCCATTTCATTGACAATGTGATGTCTTTCATTTCTTTTTTTATTTATTCCATTTTTCCACTAGTTTTAAATTCATTGAAGAAAACTTTTTTTCGTACAATAACTTTTCCTTAACTGAAACATTTTATACTTCAAGTAGCTGTACCTGAAGCAAGAGAAAAAATGAGGATTTATTAATATTAAGAAAAAGAAAGAAAAGAAAATATTTATTAAATATATTTTAATTTTTTTATCGCTCAAATATTTATTAATTAACGAAAAAAATCTTTTGACAAAATCCCTTTTGACAAAATGGCTTTTGACAAAATTTTTTTCGTTTTTTTTTTTTACGATAAAATGCATGATAACACTACCAAAAGTAACAGTTCAAACTGTTTAAAAAAAAAAAATCTTTTCTCATTTATTGTTGCTGCTGTCACAACTTGGCTTTATGAATGAAAATTTATAAGGAGCTCTATTCACCATCGTTAGACCATGACAGTATTACAGTATCATCATTTCGTAAATTTAGCTGAGAGTATGTTATTTTCTTAGATTGATTGTTTTACAAAGTTAAACGAGCTCATCGAACTTGGTTTAGATTAAGAATTTTCCTGGTTGGTTTTCTGAAGGTTAAGAGTCCATCACGTTCATTCTGGCTTGGAATCTACGGGAATATTTATCGCAGCATAGCTTGCAACATCCCAAGAGTATGCGAGCTCCTCCACGAAAATTATTGCTTTTATTACTACTATTACTCTGGCATAGATACAATATTAATGTATATGCACATATATAAAAAATTAAATTATAAGCAAAATATTTTTGAATTTTTATATTTTGGAAAGAAACTTTTATTCATTTTAAAAAATTTTACCAGTCTAAAAGTTTTCAATAAAAAATGCTTTTAACACTTAAGCTAAACACCAAGCTTTTAACACTTAAGCTATTTTCAATTTTCTTCTTCCTTTTTCTTTCTAGAAGTTACTAATGAAATGTTAACATGAAAACTTTTTCAACCAGCTATTCTGATATTATAAAACTTTAATTGCTCCCAAATATAAACAAATCATTTTCAACAATATTTTTATAACTCATGCAAAAATTTCAAACTTCATTTCAAACAAAAATTTCATATTCTAGTTGACCGGTAATCTTTTTTCATCTAATTTTATTTAATTAACTACAAAAATTTTAAATATGCCAATGCAAATACATAGTCTAAAGTATCGCCTTTATGCTCCGGAATATATCGACCAATGTCTTTAAGTAAACATTGCTTGTCATATTTATTAATTGTAATAAAAAATTTATGGGTGGAAGTAGCAAAATGAGAAAAAAATGTCAGGAATAATCAAATTTATAGCTGTTTACTGTTAAAGAAGGCAGTGATATGTAGTTGTGTATGAATGGGATGCAGAAAATTGTCACCAAGTTATCATCTCTTCCACCTCATCATTCTCCAATTTGCTCGCTCACTTGAATAGAACTTTATTAGTCAACAGAATAGCAATGATAGGATTCAGTCAAATTAAATTCAATTTGTCATTTGTATGTCATTTCAGCAGTATTTCATCAATCACAATTACTTTGTCAAATTTAATTTTTACATTTCAAATCATTTCTGTTAAAGTTATTTCTCATAATAATAATAATGATAAGTGAAAAGGAAATATTTTTGACTGAGTTTTTTATTTAAAATTCAACTAATTTTTTCTCAGAGATCAACATTTTAATAGCTTGATTAGATAAAATAAAGAAGGAAATATAGGAATATGTTGTTTGCTTTCAAAATAGGCGAAAATCTGATTGCATTTATATTCCGATCTTACGAATTGTTTCTTGCCAGAAAACTAATTTGTTCTGGAGAATTATAGTCTTTCGGAATGACTGGGAGAGAGAGAAAGAAATGAAAAGAACTAATTGAAAGTGAAGATGAAGAAATGTAACTGTCTTCAAGTAAATATTTTAATATATCCTTAAGGAAATGCATTGAGATTTTGCACAATTTTAGAGCAAAATATCGAATTTGTGGTATTTTTGATTACCTAAATAGTGTTAGGTTGTTGCTCATTAATGATTATTTAAAATTAATTTCATTTCCATCAGTGTACATTTGTCTTTCAGATATTCCATCTGTCTATGCAATTATTTATAATTAAACGAGTAACAGCTAAGTATTAATTAAACGAGTAACAGCTAAGTATTAATTGATAATGAAAGTTAACATGAGAAATGAATATCGATGGCGAATGCGACAGCATTATCTTCAACAACAACAACGATATTGTCATGATAAAAATTTTGGCAAAAATTCTTTGAAACGAATGCATTGGTTAATGCTAATGGAAATGCTATTACAGAAGGAAAAGGATCTGGAGCTTGCTGCCAAGATCGGACAATCATTACTGGAAAAAAATCATGAATTACAAACTAGGTAATTTATTATATCCTACTTTAAAGGATACTCTTGAAAAATGAAAATTTTAAATTTTATTAAAATATTACTCATAAAATTATCAAATCAATAGCGGTATGATGTATGATGATGATAATGATGGTGATGATGATGATGATGATGATAGTGATGATAATAGTTTTCACTTCACTGATCGTTTAATTCATTTTATCATTATTAATTGTTTTAAATTATCTTTTTAATAAGAAATCAAAGAAAAAGCAAAAAGTGAATTTTTTCTTGTTTTTTTTAAAATTAATTTTCTAGAAATGAATTTTTGGACGAAGCATTGAATGCATCCAATGATATAGTTATACAATTGCGCCATGATTTACAAACTCGATCAAATCTTTTACGTTTTTATATTGATTATGATCCTGATTTAGATGGATGTACATCAGGGTTCGTTTTCTATCAAATTTTAATTGATTAAATGAAATTTAAATTTTGTGTATTCATGAATTTATCATTCTAAAACAAAATATTTTAAAATAAAAATTTTGTTGATTTCATATTTTTTATTGCGGAAAATTTCACGAAATTTTTAAAAATAATAACTAATCGAGAACGGAAGCTACTGTATTTTTGTAGTTGCTATGAATTAATTTATTTTAGTTAATTTCTTATCAAAATGCTATTTTTCCATACAAAATAAATATTTTGAAATTTAATGGAATTCTTCATTCTTCATTAAAATTTAGAAGAAAATTAACAGATGAAATAGTTAACAAATTTTTTTAATCCTTTTTTCTTTTTATTCATCAAAAAAAATCAATGCTGATTCTCCCATACATTTATAGAGTTCAAAGTTCATCTTAAATAAAATACGACAAAGTTAAAGAAGTTCAAAAATATTTATTATTCTATTTCAATTTATAAATTTGTTTATCGTAATCTCGAGACTATTTGAATTTTACTTCCAGTTTTTTTATCCAGTATTTGTTCCATTTCCAAACAGTTTTGTTTGTATACAAGATGGAAATTGATTATATAATCTTTCAGAAATTTAATAATTTAAATTTTCTAAATGCAAAGCTCGATAAAGTAAGTCTATTTAGCCAGAGGCTAGAAATTATATAAAAATTGTACTTTTGATAACTTCAATAAAAAATAATTTCAGAAAGAGAAAAAATTAATTGATTTGCATTAAGCGTTAATTCAATTCGTTAATTATTTCCCCTTCACTTACACCGTAAAACTGTCATATTTATTTATTAAGTGTGAGTTCAAAAAGAAAGAAATCATTAAATTAAAGAGACGAATTTATTTAAAAATCTTAAAATTGGTTCAAAACCATCAAAATAAAACATATTAATATTTATTAATATGTTTTATTGGAAATTTTGCCATAAATCAAATTGAAATGAGCAAATTTTGCAGACATTCGAATATCGAAATTTTTCAGCGAAAAATTGAGCGATTGGAAGATGAGAATAAAAGGCTAAAAAATGAGGTACATTGAATTAATGAATGACTTGAATGCTTTTAACCAAAAATATAAATTATTTCGTAGCAGAAATTATTTTGCATTGTAAATGAAACCACTTTTTTTTCCGAAAAAAATTTAATGCCAATTGTAAATCCGATAGTGAAATTTTCAAATTTACGAAAGGGAAGTAATGTCTTTCTATTATTATTTGGAGAAATAAATGATTCAAAAATTGTCATAAAGGAATTAATTATTACAAAAACTATTTAGGAACAGTTGTTTCTTCTTTTTTCTTCTTCTATGCATGGTCAAATTAAAAACTCATATGTAAATGCGTGTGATACTTTTTTAATTTATTGGTAATATATTTTATAGTCAACAAATTTGAATAAAATTTTTTCGGAATTTGAAGAAAATGAACGCTTACATATTACGGAATGGACAAAGCAGTTAGATACCGCTAATGAAAAGGTAATTGATTTCTTTGCAAAATAATCAGTTTACGAGTGATGGAGTACAAATCATTAATTCCATCAAATTTTATATTCATTTATTTGCTTATTTATTTGTCATCAGTTGCCTTCCTCACATTGTTATAGGTATTATGCATATGAAAAAAGTTCGTCAACAAGTTGCACAAATTAAATATTGAAATAAAATTAATATAAAATGAAATTAAAATGAAAAGAAGTGAAGGGATTTTTGAATATAAGAGTTAAAAAATTAACTTTCAAAATTTACAAATGAAAGGAGGAGTCTTTATCATTGTTATAATATAGTAACAAAAAAAAACATAAATATTCTTAGGTAAAGGAAAAAAATAATTCTGCAAATAAATAATTAGCTTATAAACCCTCTGTTTGGAAAACAAAAATACCTAAAAATAATACTAAAAAGCCAAATTATAAAAACCACTGTCCCATCAAAACAAAATTCTAAACCTTAAACTATTATAACACCTAAATATCTAAACCATATTCAGTAAAAACATACAAACTAAAGTTACAAAAATATAACTTTGCAAAAAAGCAAAAAATAATTCAACAGGAATAACAAACAATAAAACAAAAAAAGAACCAAAAACCCTTAAACTTAAAATACTAAATATCAAAAAATGACCAATCAGAAAAATAACATCTAATACGCAACGTCAAAGCAACTCTACTCATCAAAAAACTCAACCAATGAGAAAAAAATATAACAAGCCTAGAAATTCAATTCCAAGAATGATCACCGTCAAAAAAAAACCATAAATCTCTCCATAGCCAAAAAAAAAGTTCGAGCACCAAGTCAAGACAAATTAGTAACAAAAAATANCTACTCATCAAAAAACTCAACCAATGAGAAAAAAATATAACAAGCCTAGAAATTCAATTCCAAGAATGATCACCGTCAAAAAAAAACCATAAATCTCTCCATAGCCAAAAAAAAAGTTCGAGCACCAAGTCAAGACAAATTAGTAACAAAAAATAAATAACCAATAGAAGACCATGGACTAAATAAAGGAAAAACTAAACCATATCCTCAAAAAATAGCAAGAAAAAAAACAGTAAACTTAAAAAATATCAAAAAACGTTATCTCTGTATGATACGTGCATTACAGATATATTTATTAGTTTAAATAAAATTTGATATCAGTGATTATTTATTAGTTTCTGAATGAGATGGAAAACTTTTGCTTTTTCAGATATACCACCTGCAAGGTTTACTTGCTGAAAAGACGGAAGAATGTCGAAGTCAAAGTTTTGAAGTGGAAAGACTTCTCCGCGAAATTAAAGCTCAGTCAGATGTACAAAAAGCGGTGCGTTTGATGTTTGTGAATTTCTTCGCATAATTGATGGTCAATTTCTTTTTTTTTTGCGAAGATATTTCTTACCTATTCTTTATACACTTATATTTAATTTGAATTCTTGCAAAAATCAATTAATTATTGAAAAGAATTAATTACATTCCTACATATTTATTTGCATGATAATAAAGTGAACTTTTTTTATTTCAGTTAACAAATGAAGCTGTTAATTTGCAAGAACAACTGCAAGATGCATTAAAATTGCATGAAGAGCTTGCACTGCAAGTAACTGATCTGCAAGAACGATACACGGAAGTATTGACAATGTTGCATGATGCAGAAGAAGAGTTGCGGACATATCGACAAAATCAATCTGCTTATAGGTGCAGCTTTCTTTCAAAAAAAAAAAAAAAAGTAACAAAGTAATTTAATCAGTCAATTCAAACATTTTTTTCATTAAAATATTACTTAATAAAAAATTGATTAAAAAAGGAAATATATTTGGTTTTATTTTATTTTATTTTATTTTGACCTTTTTTTGATGTGAAGGAGACAATTTAAATGGACTGAAATTTCTATGAAATATTTTGTTAATTAAATAAACAACTAAAAAGAACGTTAAGAAATAAAATTAATTGCTGTCTTGTTTTTTCTTGGAAAATTTTTTTGATCAATGAATGCTGTTTAAAAAACATCATTTCTGCTTTAGATTCATTTTAGTTCAATTTTGAATTATCATTCTCCATTTAAGGACTAGCACTCCTGACTCACTTTATGATTCGTTGGCAAGTGAAATTGAAGCATCGGATAGCAGCTTTTATAGCGCCATTAAAAATCAAAGGTATGAATTGTATCATTTCTCATTACTTATATAAGTCATTCTTTTCTTACTTTCAGTAAGTAGAAATACGAATTGCTTTGATCTTATTTGTCATCAAATTCTTTATAATTGATTCATTTCTTGTTGAGTTAATTATAACTATTGAATTAATTGTAATTATAAATTTCTCTCATTTTTCTGTTCTATTCGACAGGATTTTAACAAGACAACAAAATATACAATCAAGAACGGATATGACTCATTTATCAAATAAATCAGAAGTGATTAAATCCCGTGATATGAATGACTCAAGTGTAATGAAAACCCGTACAGTTGCTACCGTTACCGATCCATTACCATCCGAACGATGTCGGCAAAATTCACATAGTGATGATAATGTAGGTTATCATTTTGAAATTTGTAACTTTTCAATTGATACATATGCTCATTATCTTTCTAACTGTCTTTTCTACATGCAGCTTATATTTTTATTAAATTCAAATTTTTTTAACATTAAAAAAACTATCGATATCTCTAATGTAAAGAAATTAAAATCATCACTACACCGTAAGAAATCACTAATAACAAAATAAAATAATAAAAAGAAAAATAAAAATCTCACTAAAAGAAAACATTCTGAGCAATAATAGCCAGCTAAAAGACTCAATAAAACCATAGTAGTCATATCCCTGTAATTACCTAAGTAAAAAACCGAAAATAATAAAAAACCAAAAAATAGAAACAAAAAAAATCATCTCGAAAATTGCAAAACAAAAAATTAGGACAATTTTTGCAAGAGTCAAAAATCACAAAAAAAATCGAAATTCATTTTTCGAGTTAAATTGAATGATTAAATGTGAACATTCTTTTTTATGATCGTTAGCACATTATCGGACAACTTAAACGATCAGTTATGAGCCTCTTTTGAGATGCCTAATCTTAAAAAAAACACTAAACGCATTTGCATCAGCTGAGCTTATGTAGCGGGTTGAAATGTGATAATTTACTTATCATTTTTGAAATATCCAAACTGGAGCAATTTTTAAATCATTAGGTCAAGACTGAATCTGTCCAGCTTATGTTTATTTCGAAATTTATGATTTCTACATGTCAATAACATAGCATAACTAAGAATTACTTATCAAAATTTCAATTTCAGGTAGTCGATGTGCCGAATCATGCTTTTGAGAAGATCCTTCGACGTTCTTGTCTTCCTCATATTGCCGGATCCATTTTGGAAGATAATTCAGCTTATCCTCATGCTTCGAACGAACTAGAATCGGAGCCTTCATTAAATTCCAAGGCTGAAGCTGGATTTTTTGAAGTTAATGCCATTACAAGTACATCATTGCAACCGAGCCAATCTTTCGACAAAAATGTTGGTTTAAATTCAAAAAAAAGTTATTATACAAAATTACAGAACGAAAATGATCATTTATCATATGCGAAATAAATAAATCAAATTTTTTCTATTTTTTTTTCTCATAGATATGAATGAAACTTTTTTAGATTTGATTACTTGTAGGAGGATGTTTCACAGTCTCCTACTTGGCTTGTGTATGAATTAAATCGAATAGCAAAACATAATTCATCCAGTTCACTTAGTAAATCAAGTGACTCAATATCTGATTACGAGGAACCACAAATGGGTCAACCCGGACGACCCGGTACACGAGATCTACGTTGGTCCATTAAAAAATTGAATATACGAAAACAGGTGATAAAAGATAACTACTTTGGATTAATAAATTAAAATTTTTAATTTTCCAAATTTTAATTTATGTAATATTTGGGATAGAATAATAATTACACTGCACTCATATTATCAATTTATTTTTTAAAAAGATCGAAAGAGATTATGCAAGATTTCGCCGAGAACGTGGTTTGCAATCTTTGAATGCATCTTTCTTCAACTTTTCACCAAGTAAGGTACGATATTTTTGCAAATACTAAAAATCTATACGATCTTTTTTATAAAGTATTTAAAAAACTTGAAAATTCATCAATACTGGTATGATAGTTTCATTAAAGTCCGATTCATATCTATCGCATGGCTGTTTTCATTGAAAACATTTTTGCTTTTACAGATTTCTCGAAATTCGATGAAAAAACATCACTGGCCACGAATCACACAACATGTAACACTGCATCCTGCTGATTCACAAAAGCACAAATTTACAAACTATCTATCACGGGTTTTTAAATATGACGACATTCCTTCAAACGTTGGCTTATTTGCTTCACTTCATGATAATATTGCTCAAGGTATTGTACTTCGTTCAACGGTTCCGATAACGCTAGCAGTTACACCTACACGTCAAACGCATAAAAGTCTTAAATGTAAGCATAATTTTACATTGATAAATTTTTTTCCAAACAAAATTTGATTTGTAAAACCAAAAAAAAAAAAAATAAAAATGAAGAAATCAAAAAAAAAGAGTGCATTAAAATAATTGATATAGATACGACAAACACTGTGATGCTATAGGGAAAATAATTATTGCAAACAAATAAAAATGTAAAAAAAAGAGAATTATTTCGATTTCGAAATGAGACATTTTTAAGGATTGGCTTATTATTGCCGCTACTCTTAATGACATCGCTACTCTTTAAAGTTCATTTTTCTTTGTTGCTTGAAATATTTTCTAATCATTATCATTGATAAGGTCCTATGTACAAGGAACTTAATGGAAGCTAAGATTGATTTATTAATTAATCTAATGAAAGACAACTTAGTTGCCAATTGCTAGCATAAAATGATTTAATTAAAGAAATTGCTTTTTCAGGCGATATACCACTTAGTTCACCATATCTTCTGGAAGCACTTAATTTAAGCATACCATCAACAAAAGTATTGCCGATATCAAAACAATTGGCTCGATTTCATAGTATGCATAATTTGCATCTTAATTTATTGACCAAATCAAGCAACAACGATTCTTTACGGAGTAATTGAAAAATAATTTATTAAAAATTTTTTTTGCAAAATAATGATAATTATGACAGTTGAAATCACTGACAGAATCATAAATATTATGCTCTAATTAATCAACAATTGTATTTAGTAAATATTAAGCTAAGGAATATGCTAAATTAGTAAATTTACAAACTTAGCAAAAATAAATGATGATGCTTTTGCTTCAAATATGAAGAAAATTTCTCCAATCAAGTACTCTTTTACTGTCAATTATCATTTTGTATATATAAATTTCATTTTGATAGTAATTCTGGATAGAAAGATTTTTTGAAATCTATCAATCTGGGTAACTGGATGAATTATAAGTGATTATTGTCATTAGTGATATTTGATTTATTTATTTTTCTCCTTCTGTACTGATGCTCAAATAACAGTGATAATAATATACTTCTCTACTTAGGTTTTGTACAGCGCTAATTACTATAGGTTATAAATAGCTACTCTTGAATAATGAATCAGGTCGATAGCAATAATAATTTCATTTTGTGGAAAAAAATCATTTTTATTTTGAAATAAATATAAAGCGTTGACTAAGCATATGTATCACATAAATAAATCTCAATAAAGAAAAATGATCACATATTTTTTTGCCACAAAGTATCATTCAGAATGACGAAATTGAAAATTCTATTTGTATGTTATAACATATGTAGTGTAATAGGCTCAAACAAGCTGCTCTAATGCAAATTACTAATAACATTATCCATTCAAAAATATACGTATCACAATCAAATGGGTGGAATAAAAGAATCTAGAAAAAATCTATACAGATTGTAAATTTATTCTTATAAGCTTTAAGCTTGAATATCTAAAGTTTTGGAGTTTGCATATTTTTAGAGAAATATACACAAAAAAATCATATAATACTCAAATTTTCAAAGGAGTCTTTTTTTTTTCCTTTTATCATTTCTCGTACAATAATTTAATATCAATTTGACATAACTTTTGTAATTAACTTCCTACATTTTTTTTGTAACGCAAAGAACTAGTTAATGAATTATATTAACACAAAGAACTAGTTAATGAATCATATATGTCGGAGAAGACTAGTAGATAAATAAATAGTACAAAATCTCCTAAAACAGAAAGTGCATAAAAGTTTATTTCTACGTAAATAATTATTACTGGTAGAAAAAAACAAAGGCAAAATGAGCAAAGTCAAAAATTGGTTATACATTTTAGCCAAAAATAAGTTCTAATTTATTTTAAGCATGTAATTTGTTTTCAGCAAAAAATACATTTAAGATCATTTTTTCTTCTCGCATAACTATACAGAATATGTGAAATATATGAGTATAAAGAAAATCAACTTATCAAAAAATAATCTAAAAATGGTTCCACTCAACTCCTATATTGCGATGATCAATTTCATATTGGTTGGCCACTTCTTCTGCTATCGATTGATTAAGCCAAAGATTTTCCAATTTCGCATAAAGCTCATGACTAAGATGCAATGGATTTCCACGTCTACAATGCAATATAAAAAATTTGAAAACAAGAATTCAAAGCTGAAATAGATATTCATATCAATAATGAATGCTGATTTAATTATAACTGCAGTATAATTATACACTCACCGAAATCCTGGATCAGTTTCACCATGGCTATCTACATAAGGTGCTGGAAGTAAGCAGCCTCGTTCACGCGATGTTAACAGCACTATTTGACTGTCACGAATTCTGAATTTTAATAAGCAAAAATAAAATTTCAACTCCTCTTAAGAAAAGCAAATGATAAATACTACCAGTCTGCTATTAGACTATAACTTATTATTAAAGCATTTTAAAATATTGAAAAAACAACAAAAATCACTCACCGAAGAAACACACCACCCGAGGACCCAGTACACGTTTTTAAATGATAAGAACAAGCTCCAAGCGCAACACCATTTATCTGTAAAATATATCGGAGTTTATATCATTATCACTAGCCAAGAATTCTAAAATATAGTAAATTATCTAATATCAAAGTAAATTAATACTAGTCCTTATAACTTACTGTACGTTGACAGCAATAACTCTGAGAGCAAAGCAATGAACCACAAAGAAGGCATAAGCTTGGTGCTGATGATGAATGATCATCGATCGGAATAGAAGGACATCTGAAGAGTTTAAATTATTTTAAAATTTATGCGTCTCTGAGCAAAGACTATCTTTTACCATGTATCAAAAAACCGTATTTCTAATAATGCACTGCCCCCAGTTAACATTACTCTTGATACATTAACAAAACCAATTCCACAATATATTTCGAGGACAGAAAAAGCTTAAACTTAATGACTCCATAGTCATTAAGCATCATTAAGAAAGCACCAGCATATAATCGCAGTTAACTTTTGGCTCCATTATTAAATTTAATTCTATTGATGTTGTTAATTGAAAGTTTCGCTACTGACTTAATGAGCAATGCGATGCGAATAATAGATTATAGCAAAAAAATCATACATCGCAATTCTTTTTTTTTGACTAATAGCATTAACGCATATCAAACTTTTTTAAATTGCCATGAAGTATTATGCACTGAAAAAGAAAGAGAAAAATATATTAACCTGAAACTGGCTGCATAATTGATTAGTTCTGAAAAATCTTCTGGCAATTCCACAAATGTGTTTTCAAAAACTGGCTGCCGCACGATACTTCCTTTAGACTTATCACTCCCTGATAATGCCCACCTGAGAAAAAGGTTATTTTAAAAACTGATATGGCCTTATGTAATTGTGTTATCCATCGTTAACATATGACAAAGGAAATTTCGAACGCACTAAAAGCCGTGAAATGACATGAAAATTAAAATGAGACTCTGGCATCCTAAGTCATCGTTTCGTAATTTTTTAATATAAATTATTAAAACCAAAAACACAAATAAAATAAATAAATAAACTTTATTTATAATAATATACACAATTTTATTTACTTGTGCGGACTAACTTTAACAAATGATTAATTAAATATAATTATTGGTATCAAATAATTATTGTTACAGAGATGCCATATGATTTCAATTCTTATTTCACTATTCTATGTCTTGCTATCTTACAGTTTCTGAGTATATTAAGAGACCTACAATGTAAATAGCTTCTCAACGCATGGTCCACTGAGAAATTCACCAAGATTGGGCGTAAAACCGAGATAACGGCATAGAGGCTCGAATTCATTGACAGAAGGATCTGAAAATCGGAAATTCATTTCCTTTAAATCAAATATAGATTTTCTCTGGCACTATTTAACCTAAATATGAATTCTAATGCAAATTTGTAATGGTACTAAGATTGTTCAGGCGCCAAAGAAGTTCGTATTCCCCATTACGACAGAACAAAAGAAAGTGAGACCCGATTCTTCCGATAAAAGGTTAGGATGGTCACTGTTTCATATTAGCTCCACAATCTATGCATGAGTGGGAAGTATCACTAAGAATGACGAAAGTTTTCCTAATATTACCTTTTAATGCTTCTGGTGGTGGTACAAGTGTAAGAGCATGGTACAAAAGTGACAACGGACGCAGAAATTCAATTATTGCTGTCAGAAGTGCCTGCAAAATTCAATCTTTTTAAAAATTCATTTAGAGTGAGTGCACATTTGTTAGAAAATGTTTATGTATCTGTTCAAATTTAAATACAAATTATATTTTATATACTCAAGATAAAAAGTTCGACCGTATGATGTTTACAAATGGCTTTATATTTCGATAGATGATTAAAATCTATGTAAAAATTAAAAATTGCCTTTTTGTATTTGATGAAAAAGTTAAGTTTTACATACGAACATACTTTTCAGAAGAAAAATATATATATATAAATGGAAATATTTTATGCCTCTCACAAGCCTGTTAAAATCATCATCAAAGTGCAGAAGTGGTAACGACTGAGCAGTGTAGAAACATGGAAGGAATACGAGCATCAATAATGAAGTGGTAAAAACACAGCCGCAAATATTTGCGTTAAACTAAGCGTTCGAACTATCAAAAACTTAATTAGCTAAGTGGTTCTGCAAGATTCTGCAAAGACGACTCTTTTCGAGAGATTTATATCCAAGGATTTTTATTGAACATTAATGATATATCTCTATAAAGAATGGATAAAGACAACCTACGATGTTGGCACTAAACTTTGGAAATCTTTTTAAAGCACAAAGTTCAACAATACGTGCTGCCATAAATATATCATTGAGCACTAAATGAATTTAAAATCTGAGTAAAGATAGATATCATAAGATATCCAATTACTATACTAAATTGCCTTATTACACTAAATTTGAGCGATTCAAAAATGTTAATATTACTAAAATGAACAAACAAATGAAAAAAAAAATTCTAAATGATCTTGGAGTTTCAAAATACCTTTTTTAGGGCAGACAATGACGAGAGCTGTTGTCCTGGACGAGCAATATTGTTAAGATGTAACAATAAGCCATCCAACGCATTATCCTCTGGCACAGTAAATGACGAAGCTATTTGTTTTGGAATAGTTGATTCAGAATCAAATGTAGCAATAACCTGAAATAAATCAGGAAATAAGAGCTAGATTGTCAATATGATTTCTTGAAATATGTTTTCTCTATATGATATTGAGAAAACATAATAAAACAGAGGAAGTTGACATTAGATATAATACATACCTGATACAGATGTCCAATAAGTGCCAATCGTATAGCATGTTGCTCATTCTCTGAACCATGCGGAAAAGTAACAATTCCTTCTTTGCTCACAACTTTACCATTTTTGTTCATACGTTCCCAACCTTCACACATCGCCATTTCAACCTATGGTAGCCGCTCAGTTGTAAAATACAAAAATTTCCTAAATATGAAAATTCTGGAAATGAATTTTAATTAGAATACTTACAGCAAGTGAAAGCATATCGATTGAGAGGATATTTACTGGCTTCTTAATATCTTCTCCTATCAGAACGACTACTGCGCATTCTAATTGAGACTGAAAAAAAAAGTATAACAATTTAAGAATATTGGTATATTCTAAGACAGTTACCAATATTTAATCAGTACAACACTATTGATAACATGTAATCATAATGGAAACAGTTGAAAATAAGTCATTTACTGAAAATATTCGAAGATGGAACCAGTCCATATTCTGTTTACCTGTCTTTCATCAGCATTGGTTGAAATGGCAAAATTTTAATCAGAAAATAAAATGACATTTAAAAATATACTTACCATACTATTAATATCCATCCCTTCTGGTAAATGAATCTCAGTTTTCTTTTTTGCTTCTAACGTTTTGGATGATGACTTATTAGCGGTATGCTCTGAACCTGGTGCATGATCCATTATGGGGTTCTGATCAGTCGCATAATGTGAAAGAAAGGGCGATAATAATTGTAGCAAAAGAAGTCGTAGATAATAGTATGATGAATGACATTTCATTGTCGCTACCGCACAACTTCGTGACAATGCATATATGCACTCTCGCTAAAAATAGTTTTTGATATTTGTGACGAAACACTGAAAAAATCAATTTGTTTACCAATTACTTAATATTACTATTCAAAATTTCGATAACTTATAATGAATCGAGTTTGGATATATGCATTTAGCTATTTTTTAACTACTTTGATTGCTTCAAATTTATGATGCAGCACAACTGCCGCCTCATATAATATTTATAGATAACCTGTCTAGCATTCCATGCTCCAAATAATGGCTTGCCACCATGGCGAAGTACTGCTGCAACTGAACGAAGTGAAAAGGCAGCAGTTTGGAACGTAAAAACAGCTTCCATAATTTCTCGATTGAAATAACCGGGATTTCCATCATTTTGCAAATGCTGTAAATTTTTCGAAAGACAACTCCTTCCATAACTTATGACGCTAGTAGCGGACGGATTATCAACTAACATTTATTATCATTCATATAATAATAGTAAATACTTAAATGATCCAAATCATAAGCACCCTTAGTACTATGGTTATCTTAGAATTTTTAGATTGCTTTAACACTGTAACAACAGTTTTGAACTCTTAATGCCTACTAACCAAATTAATTTGCTTGAAGAAATAATGCATCATATCCCAAATCGCTGGTGAGAAATGTGTTCGTACACTGAAAATTATTTGCGATGAATAACGAATCCAAACAAAATATATTTAATCCAATCACATAGTTTACATTTCATTTTCTTCAAACATTTGGATTTTTTCTTTTTCTTTATAATCTCAGCGGCTTATGAATTGATTCTACATATTCATCAGTTTTACCAAACCCTCATTTTAAGCAAAGGAAAATGATAATTTAATGAAATAACAAAAATGTCACACCTATCACTCTGCTGCTTGTCCGGTTGAATAAGCATGTCTTTGATTCTATGCATCACATCTGGAATAGATGTTAGAATTGCAAAGAAACGTCCATCAGGAGTATTTTGTCTTTTCGCAGTTGTTTTCACTGTGCTTTCTTCGTTATCATCTATCTCCATCATTTCATCTGGTTCTAAAAAATTTTAAAAATTATAAAAAAAAATCTCTTATTTCAACATGCACAGCTTATCTAATAAATGTTTTCAGCTTTAGCATCCATAAATCTGTTTGTATCGAACATTATTCATAAATCATATGTCTGCTCCATACCCTATTTCCCTAAATTCTATCAAAATTTTGAATTTGAATTATATAATGTGATATTATGTAATGCTGACCATTACAATTCTTCCATTAGACGAAATGGAAAGTAATAATTCTTGCATAACCACAAAGAAAAAGCTTACTCGATGGCACAACTGGATTCGTTTCCATCATCAAAGACATGGTGGATGTTGAGGGAACCGATGTTGATAATGTATTGCTAGATTCAGCTTCTCGAGTGGTTAATTCCATCAGTGATCGTTCCGAATGCGATCTAAATTTCATTTTCCATTCAGTTTTATTGACAGTCCTGCAACGGTGCCTGAAAATTAAGAAACGGTACAAACCTCTTCTTACTGTGGCCTTTGAATGCTTTGTCATTATTCATAGAGCTCGTGGCATCAAAAAATCCGAAGAAATGGTTTATCCAATCCTCAAATTCGATGTGCCTTTCTTTATTAGAGATTCTGCAAAATTAGTCAAAAATAATGTTTAGACATAAGAATAATTAAAGCTCAAAAAATTAAGTAAGAAAGCGAATATGTAGAACGTAATGAATATGTAGAACGTTGCTATGGAGAAAGTGGACATGACATATTCGATAGCATCCCCGCTCTAAAAATGCTGATAAAAACAAATGAAAAAGGGGAAAATTAATTATACAAACTTTAATTTTGCCAACTGCATACCTATCACCAAAAACTTGCGCAAGAGGTGGTAGAATTGGTAGTATCGTATTGCTCAGACGTTTACATAGCGGGCACAGATATTCACCAGAATTAACATCAAGCATACGCGGATTGAATACCATGAGTTGTCGATTACGCCCACGATCGCGATCTTTCAGCAAGTCAGAAAACCTAAGAAATACAGTTCTATCAAAACCAAGTAATTCACTGTAATATAGAAGGATGAAACAGTGACTGTAGGATCTACAGGTTATAGGTTATAGAAAATAAGCAGTGAATTGTGTTCCACAGTCCTGGTTCGTATTTTTTTTAATTCTCCTGCTTTTTTAGGAGACTTTCGTCTCAGTAAACATGATAATCGAATCGATAGAAACCTATAATTAATGTATATTTTTAGTTAAATGAATTCTTACTTTTTGAAACAACTGAAATGCATTACATGACCACATGTTGAAGCTCCAGGGCCATTTTGGAGGAAAACCGACAAAAATACTTTGGACAACTGTGACGCTGCTTCTTTCTCCTGCTTCAGTTTTGTAAATAATGATGACCTGAAAGTATAGATCGAAATATCCTATATGTTCAACTGCATTTATTGTTGGTAGGGAAAATATTGGGGCAATTATGGTGGCTAATAGTATGCACACATAAAAAACGAGAAATTCGGTAGCACTTATGGAAATAAATGCTTTAGAAAAATTATTTCAAAATAAATTTTTACAAATTCAGCACAAAATATGTATCAAAAAAGCATACAGAATTTGATATACTTACTTTTGCATAAATGCAGCACATACTAGCGCCTGACCATTCGCCGTAACATCTTCGTCTTCCTGGCACAAAATACACGTAACTTGGCGGCAATCATTACATTTGGCAGTACTTCGACCAATACCCAAACAAACTGGAAAACCGCTATTCTGCGGCAAAATCCTTAACGACAAGAATTTTATGGAAAAGAAACGTATTGCAAAGCAATATTTAAAAGAAGTATATTATATTTTTGAATAGAAATCCAATTTCATATAAAAACAAAAAAAAGTAGGAATCATGTTTCCCTATTTCATCCAAACAGCTTCAGAAAAACACTTACCCTAATGGCTCTTCATCATCATCATGTCTCTGATGTTCTTTTCCCTCAAGAAATTCTTTTCCAAGCAGATCCGGGTTCTGCGTTACAAATTGCTTCTGCAGCCGATTCATCTATAACATTCCAGCACTTACCAAAATCAAATAATCAGTAAACACGGAAATTAAATTTCGCTCCCGCAATGGAGACATTTTACCTGATCCATTGCTTGTTTCCTCTTTTTAGCGGCAATCGCCGCTTTCCTGGCTTTCATTTCTGATTCAGATGCTTCCGGCTTCGGTTCCAGTCGTACAATAGTTTCTTTGCTCACCGACTTTGCTTTCTCATAACGCTGAAAATTATTTTGGATATTAATTTTTGTTGACACATACTGGACCAAAAATCAGAGTTTTTTTGACAGAGGATTTTTATGACACATCAGTTTTCACTTAATTTCTCATCTCCTAATTTCGATTTCTCGACCTCGCCCTTCTCACATTTTTTAATCTTTACCGAATATATAAACAACTCTTAATAAATTTTTAGTGACTATATTTAACATGTCACAATATTATACTGCTCCCTTTCCTAAGGTTCGAAAAAATTTATTTTCTTATTACATCCAAAATAACAGTCCGCAGATAAAATAAAATGGAATCCACGAGACATAATTCTATAGAAAATAACTGCAATTATTTCTAAAAACATGTTAAATGAATGTCATAAAATAACCGAAATTTTAAATTTCAACAAGATTTTTAAGAAAATCGAAAATTCAATACTTGAAATATATTACAGAAAAAATTTAACATGAAATGATTGAAAATAATAATCAACCTCAAGTAAATATTCTAGCAGATCAGCGTATGGTTCTGATTCAGGTTTTCCAGTCAAGTTCTTCATCAATGTGAACACATTAGCCTCTTCAGCACAACTGATGAAATCAAAGTTTTTGTTCACGGTCTGTTCATTAAGGCCCATTCCTACTAAGAAAAGTACCTGAAAAAAAGGTTTCGAAATTTCGGCAGTGAAGTCAAAATATATATATAAACAAGTTCCAGCTGTCAAAAATTATGGCTATTTTATGACTCGAAATTGAAAAGAAAATGTATCAATGTATCAATGTAATCTTATAGAAAGTTACAACAAAGAATATCAGAAGTTTAAATATTATGAAAAAAATTAAGTAACATAACAGATGCATGTTTGAAGTTATGGAATTATATAGTAAACAAACACTTGGGAATGTAATAACAACTGAACAGTAAATTAGATTGGTGGGAGCAAAATTAAAAAACATTGACTACACTACTATGCCATATCAGATATAGTAGAAAAATATGATTTATGTGAACTCACTCGATGCAACAGGCCTTCACTTGAATAGCGGCTTCTTCTTGCTGTCCTCTCAAGAACGATTCGTATCAACTGCATCATCATTTTGCTGCGTAAAAGATTTATGATGGGCGCATAAAACGGTTCAAATTGTGGTGGAATTGGTGGTGCCGCTATTGCTATCTCTCTGCAAACAAAAATATTAATTCATAATTTTATTTTGGAATTAAATAAGTTGCTGTGAATCCAAAATGAACAGCTGGCAATCAATAACTCTTACAATCACCCTCCTCAAAATTTTTTAGCTTTTTAAACAAATTGCAAAATGACTGCAGTTCTGGAACAAAAATACTTTTCGAAAATTCTGACGTACTTTTTGAGCGCTTTATTAGCAAACTTTTGTCGATACTGGTCGGCATTTGAACCATCCGTTTTTGAATAGTGGTAAAAAAATGCATTGTACTCATTTCTTACACTGTCTTTTAAGAAGAATATACCCGGTGACGTCTTTGTTGGTTTCCTGCAGAACATTTAATAGCCAAAAAAGAATAAAAAACCGAACATATTTGTTTTTGCCAAGTAAAATAAGAAATTTCTCTCGAAGATAAAGACGGATAAAATAGCTAAACAAAACAATAGAAAAACAGCAAATTAAGAAATATACCTGAATTCTCCCACACTTCTGGCCGCTTCTTCCACAGAAAGTTCAGCAAAAAGTTGATTTACTGGCATTGCACGTTCAATCTTTAAACATAAAAATAAAACAAATTCTGGGATTATGAATGCTAATAAAAAGAAAAAGTTTTACCTTACTGAAAGGTGTTGGCTTTGTAGCAAGGACATGAAGAACCTCACGCCTTAACAGTGCTTTTATTGTTGATTTCCCAACACCTGGCATATAACGCTCTCCTGCAAGGTTATTTCCAGCATAATTTTATTTAATAACTGAAATTAAATAACCCAATTTAAAAAAACAAACTATATGATATAATAAAAATAAATATCAAAAACAGGCCCGTTAACGTAGTTAAACCTTCTGAACAAATAAGCCAATATAAAATAAAAGAAAGACATTATAAAATGAAGTTAGGCACGCAAAATAAATGTCCATTGTACTTATAACAATCCTAGAAATCATGTGGGAAAGTAGATGATATCAAAAGTGAAAATTAACCAATTATGATGATGAATAAATAGAGCATTTCCTCAGCTAGCGTAACCGTACATTTACTCAAATCATCAGAGGCTACATTACTAAAAGCTGTCCGAATTTCCTCAAAATTTGTTTCAGCCCAAACTCGTAAGCCAAAACGGTGCAAAACTCTTATAATAAACGTATCAGGTGGTGTTACTGCAGCGCAAACCTGAAACTTAATATTTTAAGCCAATCAATCATACGAAACACGATCAACATGTTAATTCGAAATAAAGATGCCCGGTAATAGTTATGAAGCTCTGAAAATAAGCCACAACATACAAGTCATTATTTCCAAAGTAAGATTTTTAGAAGCTGAATTTGGGAACAACAATGAAAAGTCTAAAAAGACTACGCAGTGCAGCTCCAAGTTAATACTTGTCTCATTTGATTCGCTCTTTCATTTCTTGTAACAAAAGATTTTGTGGAAAAAATTGTAATGGATCTGAATAAAAAAAGAAATGAGTAAATGAATGGCTAAACTCATGAATAAATATCTCGCATAATGAAAACAAAAAAAAAAATATAATTTACAGTGCTCTAAGGCTAGATATTTCCAAATTTAACTATAGTTCCTTATGCTTCTTTACCTGTAACATCAAAATATCCCTATCGAACATTTCTGCACGACAAGTCGGTGCAGAATAATTGTGGATCTAAAAAAGTTCAGAACATAAACAGTAAAAGTTAGCAAATGATTTGAAAAAATAAGCATCGGATACATTTTACATTATAGAAATGCTCGATAATTAAGAATTTGATGAATTTTATGTGTCACCGTAAACAGAAGCATAATTTAATCTGGAGACAAACATGAGATAATCGTCAAAAATGATCTCAGACATTTTCAAAAAGCGCAAATAAATTTGATAGGCCTGAGTGTGACATTTATTGTCGGAACAATTTTTAAGATGAAAAAATGGAAAAACAATAAAAATATGGTAAAGTCGCTACCTGATTTACCAATGAAAATCCATTCCTTCGCCACATTTGCGCTTGTGATTGCGAAAAAAGCACAAAAACCCTGCAAAAGGTTAGCCATAAACGAAATCTAAGGGATTAAGAGTTAAATCCAATAAAGACTTGCAGAATCACAAGCAAATCAAAAATCATGTAAATTATCACTCAAGTAATCGAGTTACCAAAGAGGTAATCAAATTATTTTATATCCGGATAATGAAGAGGAAAATTACAGGAAACTGATAAAATACAGTTAATCAATAGCAGATGATGCCACTGTTAACTACTTATTGTACCGAGCTTATCGGACAGAATCCAATTTAATGCAAATTAATTATGCGATTTTCAAGCTTGTCACAATAAAACAGATGATCACCGTAATGGCATTTCCATTAGAAGCGCGCGTTTTCCTTTCAGATTGATCATTTCTTCGGGAACTTTTTCTGCTTCACTTCTAACGCAAATCTTTTGGAGTAATGATTCCTGTGCGGTGAATAAACCAGCTAGAAGTCGCCATATAGGTTGATGTACCGATAATGAACCAAATGATAAATCAAATGGTATAGAAGTTGCTTTTACACCATTCACTAAAATAATTTCGATAGTAGATTACTTTTGATCTCGAACCGAAAATTTGGAAACATCACCTTCAAATGAGAATTCTCAAATAATATTCTCAAAAGCTGCTTAGATTTGAAATACTTTACGCCATGACCAATCAAATTACATGCTAGCTCCACTACCACAATTTTCAACTCTAATCCAAAGAAATTAAAACTAGAAACTTGAGAAATTTAGATAAAAATATATAAAATTCTAGTTCGAACATAAGAATGAATCAACAGTTCACCTTCTACGACAATCTTATTTGCAAGGTCAGGACTGTGTTTAGCTATTGCTTCCACTTCGTTGATAAGCTGACTCATGAGACGGTTATGAACAATCTCCTGCAGGGAAAATATAAATTATTAAATAGAATATTTTAAAATGTCAGCAATTTAGAAGCAATGTCTTATCCAATACCAGACATGAAGAAGGTCATTTATAAGATTTATGAATAAATTCATTCATGAGGTAATGTAATCATTAAATAGCGTAATTATTTATAAAAATTCATAAAAAATTATGATTCGATGCATTTCCCGGAAAAAAATTGACAAAAATTAAAAAGTTCAATTTTTTCAAAAATTGTCGATTTTTTTTTTAAAAATTTCGAAGTTCCCCATTTAATATACTTTTTTTCAAATATAAGTAATGACATTTTTTTTCTGACTTAACTGACAAGCGATGAATGTTACGTATTGTTTACTGATGCTTTTAAAAAGCAAGCAATCAAAATTTAAGCTAAATTTCATGAAAATACTGCAAAAACGAAGACAGGATTAATATGCTAACGTGGTAATGTAACTGCATCTCATAATAGCATGAGATATCATACTAGTAATATCGAGAAATATTACTGACATCTCTAAGAGATGATGCAATGCATCGAATAATAAAATGGTTAGGATGATATCTATTAAATTTATTTCTTTATTAGTTATTAAATTTATTAGTCAATTTTATTTTCTGACATTGTTTAATTGTAATTATTAACTTCTTCATTGAATCTTATCATCAAGAATTGGAACTTCTGGAAATATCTGTGGAAGGGCAATTTTTCTTAATGATGTAAAACAGAGAAGACTAAAAAGAATATGCCAAAGTAAGAGATTCTGTAAAGAACATGCTTACATCCGAATTAGCCCAACATATAACAAGTGTAAGGATATGTTGTAATCTGATTTGAATATTAAAAGCAGTTTCCCACTCCTGTTCCCAAACTTGATGTTCTGCAGTTTGTCGACGAACCTCATTCATATCCTGAAATTTATTAAATAGTGAACTTGATTGAAAAAAAGGATATTTTTAGTTTTTGATAAAATTAACAAGATTTTCGACTATAACATTCTCGATCGGAACTTTTAAAACCATATAAAAGTTTTGTCAGAAGAGCTCCAAAACATGCGTTGCGCGGCATTCGTCCGTAACTTCCTAATAAAATATATATAAAGTCGAGCATTTACCTGCATAAATGAAAGAAATTGTATAAGGGAAGAACATCCACAAAGAAAATTTTCACGTAATAAAGACGTCCATTCCTGCTTTGAAGGAACCACAGATAGCAGATATCTGTAAAACATTTTTTCAAACTTTTCATCCCGACTTCCTTGTTTTACTTTTTTGTCTTATTAAAATTAACATACAAACTCATCAATAAGATAATGTATTGACATTTCCTGTAACAGTATATAGAATTCCTTCGAGTAAAGAATTGGTTCTTCCAAAATCTTTTGAGGTTATCTCAAATTTAGCTGGCAATACATAAGCTGATCTTTAAATTGACTAAATTAAAAATGTTCTATTCAAAAAGTGATCAACTGATACCACCTTAACTTTCAAAAATTTTTTTTACCAAATTACACTTACCTTTGATCACACAGCATATATAATGCACGTCGAAGTGCATGAGGATATGATCGTGCAGAAAAATCAAATTTCATTTTATTAGGTGCTAAAATAATGATTAATTAACGAAACCCACTAATAACTGGTCGAAAGATCAACCCGATTTCTCTATTACTTACCTGCCCTATCTTCATAAACCAAAAAAAAATTTAACAAAACAAAAAAGAAACAAAAATACAAAGTAAAGATTACGTTTAAGATATTTCCTGCAGTGGCTAACCAATGTATCGAATATAACTTGGAAAGCTGATTCCTCAGCAATTAGCATACGTGCTATTGTAGGTACGGTAAAAATCTGAAAAAAAAAAGTCAAAAGAATCTCACTAACGAAAATTCATAGCTTTAATTGCATTTCAGAAATTAATTCAGAAATTAATCAGTATAAAATTCAGAAATTAATCAGTATTATTTCCAGGAAATATTTTTGTTTTCTGATTTCCATTTTAAAAAAAAAAAAGCTATATTTTTCCTATCAAGAGATGATACTTTAGAAATGAAATATTAATTAGTTGTTTTTCCTATTTATTCAATAGCAAATTTCCAAATATTGCTCCCAAAATAATTACACTATAAACGGTTTACCTGAACGGTTAAAGCAGTGATGGATACTGACTGGTCATGATCATCATCAATAAAATCATCGTATATCTTTTTGTATAGCTGAAACATAGAATTTATAAATGTTCTGACTGATCAACAATTGTGAACTTAAATTTTCAATCCATATTTAATGGATGCTGATCAATTTTCTCACATCCTCCTGATAATTAACAAAATTAAAACATTATATGTTTGTGGTACTCGATCAAAATGTTGGTTATCCAAATTATCTCTTCTAATCCTTGTTTAGTGAACAAAAAACAATCATTCATACTTTTTCCATTATAAAATTCAATACTGATCATTGATAATAACTCAACGTCATTACGTGATATATAGCCGCGAGATGAATAGCAAATGAATAAATTCAACGTAAAACATAGTAAAACATAAATACTCGAAAAGTAAAACATACTCGAATAAACAATTTTGAGAAAGCTTTTTTCTGCTCGTTATTCATCAGTATTGTTGCCATAATCATTTGATGAAAACCTATTCTTGCACCTATAAAATTTTCTGCAACGAGAGAAAACAAACTGATAATGCAATTTCTGCTAATAATAAATCGTCAATAAAATCCACAAAAAATTGAAACTGCAGAACATTTATTAGAAAAAACCTTTCCACAGTGCACTATCACGCCTCATTATATGGGCCATGAGTGTCTGATCTTCGTCTTCCGCGTTATCATTTACTTCCAATTCGATTTTCTCCTTTAATAACATCTCACACACCGCAAGCGCTAAAGCTGCTGAAATTTTTTCGATAATCAAAAATGAAAAAGTATTGCAATAACAGAAAATATTGCATCACAACCTTCTTACTGCAATCGTAAATTTTGGCATTTGGATTAATTGTGAAGTTTTTGAAAACTCTCAATAAATATCTACTTCACAAATGAAATCTTTTTTGAATATCCCTATTAGGACATGACAGCTAATCGTTGGTTATGCAGCTTGACTGAACATATTTATGAAATCAGAAAAAAAATGGAAGCACTTTTGGAATCAAAAACCGCAAACCTCGTTCCAGAATTGATTTGAAAGTAAGCTAATCTATACGCAATGAATTAAAAAATCATTTACGAAAATGTCGTGTTTGATTCGTCAACCATCCAATTAAGCGTACTGCAAAATTCTGCAGTGAGATAAACCGACTGTCGATAACACGCACATCTAGAGGGCCACTCTTTTCTGTTCGATGATTTGAATCCCTTTGTGTACGTCTCTAAAAATGGACGAAATACCTTGATATTTTACAGAAATCCTAAGCAAATTTTTTATTCGAACTAAAAAATTGCGACAACTAAACAGAATGCCAAAACTACCGCAAACAAAAATAACTCATTAAGCAAAGAAAAAATTCTATCCAAAAGTTTGGAAAATTCAAAAAGCTCAGAGAGGACTGCAAGACAAAGAACAGCACAGCCCACTTCTCAAAGAAACAGTACACTGCATTCTTTTGCTTACGAACTCAATCCTTTATATGATACTTCTTAGTCAAGCATAACTTTTAGAACTTCTAAAAACGATATTTTAAACAAAAACAAAATATATTTAATGATTTGTCTAACCTGGATTTCATCTTTGGCTTTTATACAGTAATCAATGTTGCCGTTACGTACGGAAGCGCGACCTTCACGATCAATTATAGTAGCTAATTGCATTGCTTGAAGCTGATTGCAATGTATCGAAAGATTTAATGCCCTAATTACCTAAAACAAAAACAGCACTTGATAAGTAAATAATCACTAATATAATTTAAACCAGTTTAATAGAATTTTTATATTACTTTCATGAGCTAAACAAAATTACATGTCAACTATACACTTGAATATTAGAAAAAACCACAGTTTTGATCATCAAATTATTTTAATCACTGCGTTCATGTTCATAACAAATAAAGTTCATGATATAAACTGAATCAAAAACTGAAAAAAATAGATTTCAGCCAACTCTTCATTCCGTTTGTTCCAATTATTATAACCGATACCAATTTAAAATCTCCGAAAATTAAAAATCTACTTTTCTTATCAAGAATCACTACTCCATATTCTTTAACAGTTGTTCCCAATCTTGATGTTTCTAACTGAGACTTCTTTCATCTTCCACAATCTTTTTATGTTGAAGATTATAAATGCTACAGTCTACGCCAAGAATAACATGAAAAGAATTAAATTGAAAAACTGATAATTAAAAAGAAAACAACTAACAGAATCAAAGGTATGAGTTTCATCATTTAACAAAATGGTTTGATAAAGCGGCAAAATGCTATCGATTCCCTGCTTTTTCCTGCAACAGTGTTTTGAATCACAAATAGTCACATTTTAAATTAATTCTGAATGCAAAAAAAGCCCAACAAACAAACAGATATAAGGAAATAGAAAAAATAGAGATATAAAGAACTAGAGATACAAGATGAAATTCAAAGAATTAAATTGGATACTCTAGAAATGTAGGCAATGTATTTTCATCACGCCAACAGATAATTCTAGTGGAAAATCGAAGTACAATGCTTGTTAGTGAGCGTATACGTGCTTCAACTTGTTCTGTAATTTCTGTTGATACATCAGTCATCCTGAAAAAAAAAAGAATCCAATCTATTCGCACTTTTAATGAAACAGTTTTAATAGTAGGAAAATCGCGCTGCCAAGCGAAAAAGAAATGAATGCATCAGTCGAATTTTGCTCAAAATGTTTCACTATGAATACTAGTTTGAAATGTAAGAACTAGTCTTTTAATAAAACTAATAGTAGCATCGTAAAAAAAGTTAATATTATTTCTTTAAAAATTATTATATGAATAATTCCATTAAATGGACTTAGCGTCATGTTAGCGATAAACTTAAGAAACTAGTATTCATAGAGAAACAATAGTACTAAAAATTACTGTGAATCTTGTTCGTCATTTCGTCGCACTTCATGCAATTTGCATGCTGGATGCTCTTTCCAAGCTTCTATATCACCACAGTCACAATAACCATTTCCATTGGATGCCCACATCTCAAAAGTATTCATCCTAGATCATAAAACTTGAACACTGTTAAATACCGTGACAGTTATTCAATATGCAAAAGTGTAAAAAGCAAGTCCGGCTTATTTGCACTAAGAATTTCTCTGGCTTCAGGGATTTTGAAATAAAAGCCATACTTGAACAAATCTAATTCATATGAAAAGTACTCCAAAAACAACTAACTCCATATCTGTGTGATTTATGAGCAGAATTTAAGAAACATTGGTAACATAGAACGCATGTAGGATCACAAGCACATTCCCTGGAAAAAACACCAAAAGATAGTGGATCAAATAATAAATTCCATGAAGATATTTAAATCTTAGAACTACATTTAAGAAATATTAACATATATCTTTTGCTCTCTTCTTAATGTTTTTATTAAAATTAGAAAATATGAGTCATACGTAAGGATTTCCATCTTTTTTTGATGGAACATATGCCAAAATTTACTTAGTACATATGTATTTAGTACAAAAAAATTTATTTAGTACAAAATTTATTTAAACAAAATTTATTTAGAACATATGCCAAAATTTACTGTTAAATTATTTTATTCAAATAAATTCTGAAACAAAAGGCAAAAAAAGCTTCGAAAGAATTTAACTGACGAACTTGCAAGAATATACGGCTTCTCCACCTCTGAAAACATGTCCACAAGAAGCATTTTGATGATTTGTGCTTGATTTAGACCCGTATGAAGCATTGAGTGGTGTTAAATCCGTCCCAGCATTTTCATCCAAGCAGTATGCGCAAGCAATAGGATGAAGTAGTTTTTCATCTAAAAAATACAAACATCGTTATTTTTAAGCAATTAATCCAGCTCTACAATATATATTTAGTAAAGGATTATACAACAAAAACTAAAATTATCAATTGCTAATTCTAATATGTAATAATATTTCTGTGAAAAACGTCAAACTGTCATAAAATTATGACATAAAAAAAAGACAAAGAGAAACGACACACAAACGTTTCTAGAAGTTCGAATTTTTAACGATACAATCCGATTTAGGCATGAAGTTAAACATAATTAAGCAATGTTAAGAAGTAAAATTGACTACTTAATGAACATCATCCTAATTTATGATCTGACTCATAATATTACTGGATTGACCGTCTAAAAAGATATATAACGAGATGATTCAAGATACTTGTCAAGTTTCATTGTTACATCCATATAACAATCATGAAGGAGAACGTTGTATGAATTTCACTAAATTTTAAAGTGCTTGCATTTTTATAATTAATAAGTAGTCCTTATTCTTTTTGATTAAAAAGAATATTAGTAACAGAAATATTTCTCCTCATTACCAGTGTTATATCTCATGATATTACTCAGATGCAATTACACTATCACATTAGATATTAATCTTACCCTCGCTAAATCTACAGTATTTTCATGAGCTTTCAATTGCTTGCTTTTCAAAAAAAAAAAAAAAACATCAGTAACAGTAAATGATTCGTAAAATTCATCGCGTTTTGTCAACTAAATTAGGAAGAAAACGTCATTACTTGTGTCTAAAAAATATATTAAAGGAAAATTTTGAAATTTTTGAAAAAAAAATTGACACTTTTCCAAAAAAAAACCAAACTTCTTTCGTAGTTTTTTCGAAACATTAATCGAATCCTGATTTTTCATAAATTTGCATAAATTATAACGCTATCAGATTACATTTTTCATAAATAACGTAATCGACTACATTTTGCAGTATATTTACTTTTTGCAGTGTATAAATTAAACTAGGGATAAGCTACACCGACTATTATGAAAATTCTTCATATCAACTGATTACCGACTTATATTTCGTAAATTCCAGTTGCTTCTCGAAAATCCTCGGGAAATATCCAAAAGAGTTGCAGGAATTAAGAAAACAAAAGGAAATAGAAATTTAAATCCAAATATTTTAAATTCACTGTCGTGTCTGTTTTTGATTTGTATTTTTTTATTTCTCTGTATAATTATTAACACTTAGGTTTTACTGCATACTGTTGCTTCAAAATTGGGAATTTGCACTGATATTTTATATCTTAATATTGTATTTTGCAGATAAAATATTATATTGAAAAGAATTTCGAGCTGATTTCTTCCAGCTTTTTTCATCAAATGTTCCCAAACTCTCTGTCAGATTGTAATAATGTAAAAGTATAATAATCAATTAGCATAAGTACGATTTTAGCATGACGAGTAATAAGCCATTAAGCCGTTTATCCTTTGTCGATAAAACGAGAAACAAATTATAATTCACTCAATATTTTTCTTAATTTTTTATAAATAATTGCGCAGATGAATGATAAGAAACTGATATTATCAGCCTACTGATAAATTATAATGATAACTAGATGAATTCATATTACAATCGAATATTGATGTAGCGAAAAAAGACTTACTGAATGTATTTTCATCGATTTTAAAATCAAAAGATGGATCCTTAATGGGTGCGCAAATCAGTGGACATTGTTGTGTCCAGTAATCCACCAGAATACGTTCTACTTCATCCCAATTCGATGCGCGTGTTACCGATATTAGTTTATCAATCATCTGCATCAAATCACACGTTAGTTACACGTACTTCAACCAATACTAGTACGTCGCACACGTATATGTACATATATAAATGATACAAGTACTGGAAAACTGATTAGTGATAACTTCACATAATCTACAAAACATTTCAATGTTTCTATTTACAAATCAAGAAATATCGAAAAAAATCTTTCAATTTCACAACCGATTCTGTCTGTAGATAACGGAAATTACGTCAGTTACGTCATTCTTTTATAAATATCAAAAAAAATCTCTCAATTTTGCAACCGATTTTGTCTGTAGATGACGGAAATTACGTCATTTACATCATTCTTTAATTTTTACTCAAATTGTTTATAGGATAAGAAATTAAATTCATAATAAAACTTATGCTTACTGCTTATCAATAGCAACAATAAAAAGAAAAAATAAGTTAGACTGATTAAAGGAGATGAACTTTATCTGTTATCTTTTATAATCAGCAATTAAACTAGAACAGCACAGATAAGCGAATTTTGCTCGAACAGTTCAACTGTTCAACTCGAATAGCATAAATTTGACTTGCATGCATAGTTGTTAATGCTTATCACCTTATCAGCATATCAAAAATAAGCAATACAGTTACTAATCCACAGACTATCAGGATAATAATATCTAATGAAAGATATGCAAAAATAGAAGTAGAAATGATTTCGTGGATAATCTCTGAAAGTTTTTGGCTCTATCTAAAAATTTATCATAACAATTTGTATAAAATCCAAAAAAATGGAACAAGAAATGTTCGAGTTTTAATTGATTACTGTATAATATAATCTTGTTAATGAGCTAAATGTTTTGTTACTTACTTCAATGATATTCACTTGATTATCTTCATTTCATTAATTTTACTTGTGTTATTATATTCGAAGGAAATCTCACTGTTACTTCAGGAAAACTTTGAGCTATCAAATGATCATATATTTTTCTCGTATCTTAAAGCCTAGAGGCTCGACAAAATTTCTGGAACTTCAATGTTGTATGGTAGTAGCATAAAAATTAAACGTTAATAATAACTTAAATTTCTATTCTATTCCAATTTCCTTCTTTGATCAATTCAATACTATCCTCTTCGTGATTCTCTGAAATGAATGATATTTTAGTGAAGATGAATTCACGCAGGTGGAACAGAAACTCATCTTCGAAATTGAGATTTCAGAAGATTTCTATTCCATATCCGATTTTTCAGAAGAGAACGTTAAAATGTTGCTATAGCTGAAATAATTCTTCATCAAATTTTACATTTAAATTACAACAATATTATGTTGTGTCTAATTTTTTTTATACAAAATGACAAAAGATGAGAATTTCTCATTTCGAATATATCTAAAAGTCATACCAGAATCATAAGGTGACCCAGTACCACAGATACGACAGATACACGACAGATAAAGTCATACCAGAATCATAAGGTGATCAGTACGACAGATACGACAGATACACGACAGATACACATCCAGATAGGTGATCCATAAATAAATCCAGCTAAATGGATGATTTTATAGCTAAATGATTTCGAACCTTAGAGTGAAGTTGGTAAAATTAATAATTAATTGAGGAAAATTGAAATGTAAATAGATTTAAAAATTGGGTAGTAAGGATATATAAATAGTGGAGAGTAATAGCATATGTAAGCAATTACGAGAGATTATACTTTTTTCCAGTTGTAGTGTTAGAGAATGAAAAAATTTGTGAAATAGTCATGGAGTAAAACTATAGCAATAATTGGAAATGATGTGATAGTAATGAAGAGGCAGCGTAACACATGTGAAATAGTACGTTTAAAGAAGAAAAGAAGGAAAGAAAAGTAGTAATTGTGAGTGTATTTTGTTGAAAGTTACGAAAGGAAGTTGCTTTTTAATGCTTTTTCATTTCAGAAGAAAAAAAAAATCTCATACGTTTTAAATTTTGTTACGTACGTCAATTTTTCTTTTACCGTGTAAAAATTCCATGTACATGTTACACGTCTACACGTACGTGTAGTATTGTTTGTTTATTTGGTTATTACTTTTCATATTGTACATTCAGAGATTTCCTTTTTTCTTTTTAGTTATTTTTCTTCATTTTATAATTTTCAATTTTTTAATAAATGATATAACTATTAATCATTTTATGTTTAAAGATTGCAAAATGTTATGATAGTATTAATGTTAGCAGTGTTTGTTTAGTTTGTATTTGACATTATTAATATTTTAACAGCTTTAATAATATTACTTACTTTTTAACAGTTTGATAATATTATTTACTTTTTAATAAAATATTATTTACAATTTAATTACATTACTTTTTAATTTTTATGATTAAATTTACAGTGTATATTGCTTTTTTTTTTGGAAAGATCGAATTGTAATTCCATTTTTCATTTTTTAAACTTTATTTTTCCCTTATATACCATACTTCATTGCTTCCTTTTATGCTTCTTACTTTCCTTTGTATGCTTCTGTCCTTTCTGTTGTAATGTTAAGAATAATAAATGATTATTAATATATTTTATATTGTATTGTTTTCAACGGCAAAATTTATAATCTTTTCAAAGTGATAATGAATTGCTTTACTGTTCTGAATTATAGATTAAAATTAGTGTTATTTCAGTGTTTGATTGAAAAACGAAGTCAAACCCATGACAAATCAGTACTTTTCAACTTATGTCGAGGATTTGGAACAGGTAATAAATTTAAAATATAAAATTTAATTTTATTTAAAAAACATAGCCTTTTAAATGATTGCTATAACTTCCAAAAAATTTTACTGTTCATTACATTTCATTCTGAAAGAATGAAAAATTAAATTTTATATTTTGAATTTAATTCATATTCTCTTTGCTGAAGAATGAATAGTAAACATTTTGTTTTTGAAATGCTGGATAGTAGTTTAATTTTTGATCAAATCAAGAGTAATTATCCACCTCTCACTGGTAAAATTAAAGCCTATTACAAATTTGTATCTCTATTTGTTCTTCAGGAACCTTTTGATGCCATTGATTTTGTGGAACGTTTGGCATGGCGTTTAACTGGAGGCAAAGATGACATTAATGTTACGGATTTGAAAACAAAGTTTGAAGAGGAAATTGGCAATTTGCAGATGTTAAGTGATCAATTTCAAGTAATATATTTGTTCCTTTTTTGCGAAATCCTAAAATTGGAATGTTTTCAATATTTATAAGATTTGATGTTATTGATGATTCGGAAAAGCAATAATTTTGCAAATTGCTTCAAAAAAAGAAATGGATTAATTTCTGACCAGTGTAGACTAAAACTTTATAGCGTTATAAATATCGGTAGTATTTTTTAGTCGAAGATAAGCTCATTGGAGCAACAATGCAGCAGTGATAAACGCGAATATTTAAACATTTTACACAAAGTTCATGAACAAAATGCTGATGCTATGGACAAGTTAAAGGTGAACTTTTAAATTTTGCCATTACAAATCCATTGATTTTAAGCGAAAACAATGTTTCACTGGAAGTTTATGTTTGATTACATCAATGCATTTTTCTAACAAAGATATAGCTTCATGTTCAATATTCCAAAATAATCCAGTAAGGTTTACTTTCATCTAATCTGTTAATCTAACTGAAGATAATTGTACTATTTGAAACTATATATTAATTTCAAATATATCAATTTGACCAATATCTTTTAAAATTCTAAAATGAAAGTTATGCTTTGCAGCAATTAGACAGTACAATGCAAACAGTCTCAACTAAAGTAGTACATTTGGGTGATCAGTTGGAAAGTGTTCATTTGCCGCGTGCACGTGCTAGTGAAGCTTTGCAGTTAATGAAGCATTTCGATGAATTTTTGACTGATCAGCCTTTAAGTTCTGATATTTTCACTGATCCAGATAGGGTATATTTTTTATTGTCGTATGAAAATATAACAAGAATAATGAATTGGCATAAGTTCTTCATAAACATTACATTAAATCTAGTCACATCAACATAGCTTTTAAATTTCAGTTGTTGGAATCTGCTGCTATGGTCCTGAAATTGTCATCCATTTCTCAGGAATTAGCAAAAGATAAATACAGTAACGTACAGATTAGAATTGCTCACAAGTACGATGAAATCGAACGATTGATGTTGGAAGAATTTGTGCGTGCACATCGACAGGGTAATTGGCAAAGAATGCACGAAATAGCTGTGATTTTGGCGGATTTCAAAGTAATGTTACTTGGAATTTACCGTATTCATACAAAAGTTGCTATCATTTCTCAGAATTCAGCAAACTTTTTCCGACTAAATCATTTATGCATGGCCACTACGTCATTTAGCATTTTTTGCAACATAGATGTTTTGGATTTTATCTATAAATAATCAATATCAGTTTAATTTCAACCCGAAGTGTTTTTACATTTGTTATTTGAACATCTTGCATCTTTTTCTTAGTTTTATTAAATAACTTTTTTATGCAGGAATTAATGAAGCATTAAGCTGTAGATTTAGGGATATTCGCAGTGCTTGAATGCTTTCGTTGAACGTATGCAGATTAATGCTTTTCGCGGTGACAACATTTTTGATGATATTTTATTACTTTGTCAGAAGACACAACCGATGTTGAAAGAGATTTTTCCGAATCCTGATCAAGTAATGTCAAAGTTGATTCTGAATTTATTTCACGGAAAATTACAGGTAAATGTTATCTGTTCGTTCAGATTAAATAATTTTTTCAAATTTGAAAGCATAACGTAAATTATTTTTTGCTGAAAACTATAGATTGTTTCTACTCTTCATAGTATTTCTTTAATTATTACCATCAACCAATGAGCTTAATTATAATGATTAAAATATTTTTTTTTTTTTTTTTTTTTAAAGAATTTTCTTAATTTATAGGAGGTCATAGCAACAAAACTGAGCGATTCTGAAAATGATTTAGAAATTTATTTGACAACAATATATGACCTCTATTCCAGGTTCGTTTTCATTTGGAATAATTCGAGATTTTTTGATTTTCGTTCCTTTCTTCATTTTTTTTTAAACAAACCTTTGTTTAGACAGTTTTTTCAGAACGCAAAAATTAGTGTCAAATTTAGTTGCATTGAAGATTTCTGGAACTGATCTTCAATTTATGGATACGTTGGTGCGATCAGTGTTTGGACGTTATTTAGAAACGTATCCTACGTATGCTTTATTCTGTTGTCGAATACTTCTCATTATTTTAAAAATATTCATATAATGCGATTGCAAAATAATATGTATTTACTGGGCATATCTCAAAAATACAATAGTTCTTGTTTTTTGCGTATCAGTTGAACAAATTTTCAGTGATTGTCATCATTTAGTATAAATCAGCGGATTTAAAGTTTTTTTTTTTGTTTTCTTAAAATTTTTAGCACACATATATTTCTAAGCTTTTTTTTTTTTTATTAAATTTTCTCATTTATAAGCTGTAATGGTTTATTCAAGTCAAATTTCACTGTGGAATTCTTTTTTGATTTCGATCACTGATTGTTCGCTATCGAGATGGTACGAAAGTGCTTTAATAAAGAAGCAAATTTAAGATTTTGTTAAATTTTTTTTTTGGCATAAAAGTGAGAATATATATGAATTATTTTATATCTTCAGAATTGAGCGGCAGTTCTTGGCAGAACAATGTGGAGCTATTTTGAGCCGGTTTTATGAATCGAAAAATCATCAGAAGAAACAAATCCATAGTGGCGGGTAAATGATTTCCATATTTGTCAACTGGACAAGAAATATATGCTGAGCGAAATTTGTATATCCAGCAAAAATGACTTATATTGTTAATTCATTAAGTCTTTAAGTAATTTCTAATAAATTATTCCAAGCAAGTAATTTTTGTATATGAATTTATTTGGAACAGGTTGCAAGATTTGAAGCGTGATATTCAAGCAAGACTATTGAATGTGGAAACATATGGTGGTGAAACATTCTTGTCCGAAGAAGTAGCTATTAACATACTCCAGGAAACGAAGAATGCATTCCAACGCTGCCAGCTGGTAAATTATAATACTAATGATTATCTTTCCGTTTTGTGCGAAATAGAATAATGTTTCCCACTTTTATTTAGTCCAAAGTCCCGTAATACGTATTGTCCTTTCCCAAACATGTCATGCATACAAATGACATGACAAAATAAATTTTCCATTTATACTTCTTAAGCTGTATTTTTTATTCTAATTTTAAATTTTTGTTTGGTTTTTATTTTTTTATTTGTGTTTAGCTTTAGTTATGTGATAAAGATGAAACGCCTAAAGTGACAGAAACGATATTTGATATACTTTTGCGATTTTTATACACAGAACACTTGGATTATGCAATTGACCTTTCACTTGCGGGTATGTATATTAGAGAAATTACCTCTTTTTCATTTTATTTAAAGGATTTTGTAGCAACATTTCCTGCACATTGATTCTTTCATTTCTTTATTTACAGGAATATCATTAGCTGAACCAAAAACTGAACCTCCTAATTATTTTTTTTCTGTTGTTCAACAAGCAGTAGCTATTACTCATCTTTTCCATAAGCAATACGACGATTCGATCTTTCCATTGGTTAGGTAAGTTCGATTTATATCTTTCATGGTTTCCTTTTCACTTTCTAAATCAAGATATTAATATTGATTATTTCTGCAATATTTCAAAATTTTGGTTTCAGTTCTGCTTACTCAAATAATCTAATAAGGATTTGTTTTACAGCGATACTCCTATCAAGGATATTTGTATAAAAAAGCGTGCTGATTGTTTACGTAACGTTGAAAATCGTATAAATCTTGGGCTTGAACGACAAATTAATGCAGTAGTCGGTTATATACGTTTTTTGTTAACTAATGAACAAAAAAAGATAGATTTTTGTCCTGAAGATGACAACCAAATGGTAACAGCTATGTCTAATGTTAGTTTTATTCTTCTCGAAGAACAAACCTGCTTTCTGTGACATTTAATACGGGAGACTTTTCATGAACTTTCTAAGCAAAAAACGTTTCTTTATGGCGTAATGCAGATTCTATGTAGGATGGAAGAATGTGTAGAATTCACTAACTGGATGATATAATATAATGGTATTATTTTTTTCGAACCTAACTTGTCGAGAATTTAGAAGTCTTATGGATTGTGAACCTGTAAAGTTACATCCGATTCGATTTTTTCATCATATCTACGATGTACAGACTTTCATGATTTTTGACCACTTTACAGGCTTGTGCTCTTGTTGTTAAATATTTGAATGCAGAAGTACAGGTAATGAGGGACAGTCTTGATGGTGGGAATTTGACGACTCTGATGCTAGAATTTGGTCGTCGTTTCTACAAAGTTTTGTTAGCACATATATATCAGTTCACATATAATTCTCAAGGTGCTATGCTTCTGCTATGCGATATCAACGAATACAGGTCTTTTTTTTAAAAAATTTTTTTGATTTTTAAAAAGCTATTATGTAATTCAATATTAGAAGCAAAAATTTAGTGACGAATTAAAACAAATCAAACTTGTCGAGCATTCTATCATGTTTCCAGCAGTGATTTTATTGCATTCAGGCGCTATTTTTTTGAAAAATTTTTTTATTATTAGCCATCAGTGTAATCTCTTCTTTTTTATCGGATTGTCGTTGATTATTCGAATTTGTAAAAGTAATTTCAAAAGAAAAAAAAAAGACATTTTTGCTTACTCAAATGTAAGACCTATGAGTTGAGTTTAAAATAGAATAGCTGATGTTTTAGAAAATGTGTACTTAGCTGGAAAATTTCTGAGATTGGCAAGCAATTTGAAGCTTTACATGCACTTGCAAACTTGTTAGTTGTTGTACCCGAGAATTTGAACGAAGCTTGCTTATCACAGTTATTGGTTAGTTTCTCAAAATCTTAAAAACAAATATTTATTATATCATTCTGGTGAAACTTTGGGCTTCTTATATTTTTTCGTGTGTAATGTGTAAATATTTATTTGATATCTTCTGCAGATTGATACTGATCGAAGAATGGTCAATAGTTTCATACAACTGCGGATGGATTATCGAACGGCTAAATTGCATTTTAATTTCATGTGAATGTGGCGGAAATGTTTTCTTGCTTTCATTTTAATCAACGAACACATTAAACGAAGCGGTTTGATGGATAACTTGATAAATCACTCTGTCAGTTTTGCAGAGTCCAATCCATAAATAACTTTACGCTGAAGGGTTTTGTGTTATTATTTAAATTATTTTTGTATAGTATAATTTTGAAACATTCGTATAGCTTATTTTAAATTATTAATGATTTAAAAATTTCGAATTTTGCTTTTTTATTATTTACTTGAAGATGATAATATTATGAATTTATTTCTTAATGATATTGGACTGATTCATTAATATGCTTTCTTGTACACACTGCTTTTGTTTAACTATGTAATTTTAGCATAATTCGAAATTTTTAACTTTAGATTTAGATTTTGTGGAGATTTAATTTTTATCTCCAATTGCTCCTCGCTGTATCACCTGTCGCGTCTGTTAGCTATCGATTAGTTGAGCTTGTTATCACCATCTTCCTGAAATTATAACCTTAGCACTGTTCTCTATAATTTTTCAGAAATACCAGTTTCCATAATTGCCTGAAGATATATGCAAAAATACGGGTTAAGCTGTAATAATTTTTCAAGAATGTTTCGAATTTCTTGATTTTAACATATTACATTTTTATGATAAACATAAAATTTCAATTTCTTCTGTCAACATTGTTAATCAGACGGTTATGAAGCCTATAAAACATTCAGCAATTCGAATTTAATCTTCTTAATGATAAATCTTGGAGGTTTCACATAAATGATTTTGAAAAATAAACTTTTTTTGCTAAATCATTAAATTTTAAAACGATTTTTATTTTTGCGATTGAAAATTTAATTTATCACTTTTATCGATTTATCATGGTTTGAAAATTGGAGTTCCAGTAAGTTTATTCCTTTAGTAGAAAATTGTAATAAGATTGCTAATATACTTGTGTAACAATTTTCAAATGTATTCTTGTTTGTACAGTATTTTTTCATCGAATTCTGCCTGGAATTCTATATCGCCTATTTTGTTCTAATCATAATATTTCCACAAACTGGTGAAATTTCTACATGAATCACTTATACGATTTTGGAACTGATCTGGACAAACATCATCGGGACTGGATTGTTGTGTAATTGAGTTGAGATATATTGAACTCTTCGAATTTTAATAGTTATTTGCAAATATATTTGTCAAAATATGACATGACTATTTTTAAAAGCATTAATTTCATAGTTCTAGTTGCAGAATTTTCGAGTTACTGAAATGGCTGAAATCGAGTCAACAGCGACTACAGCAGAAGCAGAACGACATCGTACCGAAGGCAACGAACATTTCCGTTCATTTCGTTATCATAATGCTATTGTAAGTTATACGAAATCATTGGAATGTCGCGAAACATCCGCGGTGCTAGCAAATAGAGCTCAAGCTTATCTCAATACCAAGCAGTATGTTTTTTTATTGCTTTTGTTTCCTATTCACATCTATTGCACTTTAGTTATCTATAAAAATCCTTTTACAATGTACACAAAATTAGTTCTTTATTCTTGCTGTGTTATGTAGGAAAGAAGTTGTTTAGGAAAATTGAATAAATTAGTGGTGTTATTTAAAATAAAGTGAAGAGAAAAAATGTGAAATTATTGTGTTTGAAAAAAATTTTTAAAATAAGCAGTTTAATTAATTCATAATTCAAGTAAGAGATTTTAAAAATGTTCATTTTTTTGTCATTGGCGAGATCATTTGAGTATTTGAAAAGTTAGAAAGTGCAACTTTAATTTTTCGAGTTCTAACTAATGTTACATATTTCTTCGGAGATCATTTGTTTAATGCCATATGATATACGAAAATCTTGATGATGTGCTTAGTTTATTTGAATTATCAGACAATTGTTGCTTTGATCTTATGAACAGTAAGTTTAAGATATGAACGAGCTCTTATGGATTCTGCGAGAGCTTTGGAATTAGATTCAAACAATGAAAAGGCAATATTTAGGTAAAGGTTTATTTTTTCCCATTGGAATTTATTTAGATATTTCAAATTCTTGGTTCTTCAATCTCTTTTATTGATATCAAAGATATTAATATTGTAACATATACTTCTTAAGTCAATGAAATGGATCATAATTTCATCTCGCTGAAATTATCCTCATCCTTTTATCAATTTTTTTTGGAATTGCAAAGTTAATTTTGAAACGATACATCTGAAATAAGTGCTATGTATTATATCGTTGATTAATTAGATATCCATTTCATGTATATATTTAATTATTTTGTAATTTGATTTTTATAAAAAGGTTATATGTCTAATTTGTAATCTTGTTTCATAACACTCGATAGATAGGACAATATGAGGTAGTGGATTCCTTACATCGATTTATCAGGGGTTAAATAACTGTTATTATTATTCTGACGATTTGAGCTTCATTTAGATATGCAAAAGCATTAGAAAATTTGCATTTGTATGAAATCGCAAGTGGAAAAATTTCAAAAATTGATTCAAACAATCCAAAAAATAAGGAATTTGCAAAACTGAAACAAAGTCTTCAAGATAAGGTATTTATTACAAAATCTTATAAAAAATGGTTTTTTTGTTTTTTAAGATAAGCAGTTTAGCTTTTTAATATTGTTATTATGATATGGTGCGTTATATTTGGTTGTTAAAGTCTTCTCAGCTATTCCTAAAATAGGCAGCTTAATTTCGTGAAGTAAACTTTTATAAAGTTGAAATTACCATTTTTGTTTATTAGGTATGGTATTTCATTGCATTTTTTTAAATTTTCTTTCAGTCCATTCTTTTAAAAAAATATCGAAATTTATTTACTGCTGGATTTATCAATTTAAGACAAATTGTGTAGAGCTAAGGTTATCATGTGGTGGAAAAGACGAATTTCTTCGTTCAAAAATACCATTAATGAAAATTAAAAATATTGAAATGGTAGAAGTGAAATCAGCTGAACAAATAATTCAGGAAAAATTACGGATATCTTCCACGGTAAGTTATTTAATTTTCTAAGTTATTGTTTACATAATGTTTATGTCAAGCTTCCATTTTTGTTTTTCTTCTTTATTTTCACTGGGAGAAAAACTTCCATAAAATCTTTATTGAAATATAGTATAAACACTTTAATTATGGGAATTTTCTCAGACATAATTTTAACTGTGTAATTGGTTCACAATTTCGTTTTCAATTTAATTTATATTGCTCATGCATTCGTAATTTCCACACTTAATTCTTTTGTCAGGAATCGCCATCACTGGAGATTCCACCTCCTCCAACAACATCATTCAGTTTTATCGCTGATTTTCACCGGCTTAAGGATAAGCCGGTGGAATTTGCCGAATATTTCTTGGTCAGTTATTATTTATAATTTTTTCCACTTTTCCGTTATACTTTCATCTAATCTATTTGTGCGAATTGTTTAAATGTATATGCATTTTGTTATTTTTATTATTTATTTTTAGCTATTAATTCGTATCATTCGTCAGTATATTCTTCAGAAATGAAACTCTAATTTTTTTCTTTATTCAGCGTTTAGTATTTATGTGTTTATCGTTCATTGTTTTCTGTTAGCTTATTTGAGATACGTTGAAACTAACTAATATACAAATGAACGGCCTCTCTAAGTATGATGGATCATAAAATCATATTTGCATTATTATTATTATTATTTATTATTATTATTATTATTATTATTATTATTATTATT